>SMOI01000004.1:26311-121769 GCA_008000375.1 Poteriospumella lacustris
TTCATGTTGCGTTGTCGGTGAATTGCTACGTGTTGCAATTGATAGTTTTGAGTTCTGCTGTGAGAGTGAGCGACCTTCATGCTGTCTTACCAATGAGATTTGGCTCAAGTCAAATATTCAATGAACTTTGACGTGCTCTTTCAACGACGAGGAATTCTTTCAGGTCAGACTTGAAAGAACGTAGGTCAAACTCCTTGAAACGTGACCCTTTTCCAATGCAAGAATAAACAGCAGTCGCAAATAATTGTGGATTATCGACCTGCTGATTGTGCCAAGTGAATGGTTCGTTTGTAGATTTGCACACAACGTTGTGTGCGAAGAAATGGTGCAGAGGAGCCAGAGAAAGAGCAGAAAGGAGTTGATGACGCGGAAGGGCAGCGGAAGCGCAGCGAAAGGGGGCGGGACAAGATGGCGATTCAGTTTTTCACCTTTTCTCCGAAAGTTCCACCCTCAGGAGGCCGGGAGGGACTCCTAAATCCCCAGCTCACTTTGAACCTCCCAGACGTCACCGATGCGAAACGGTTGAGCATTTCACCGTTGGCTGCTGTCGTTTCGCTGTCCGATTTCAGTTGAGCTGACCGACCGCTATTCTCTCACCCAACTTCCACGTCGCTTGCTTTTTTTAGCGAGCGATTTCCATCGTGCACCATACACACTTCGATCTTTCCTTGCTCTCGAACCGTTATCTTTTCGATTCCTGGGGTCCTGTGAGAAGAGGTCGACCTCACATCTTTCCATCCCTACCTGAGAACAGCTTATTACCTTTTTTCGCCCACAGCTGTAACGAACTAGAAGATGGGAAGCTCAGCAAGCATTCAACTCAGTCCTCGAGGCAGCACAGTAGTTGAAGAAAATGACTTACAAGCACAAGCTGGCGGACAAAGCAAGAAGGAGGTTCAAGGCGGAGCGAACCGCAGAAACGGGAAGCGCATTTTCGAGCGCCAAGAAACCAGTTATGATATGGATCTGAACTCACTGTTGGTGGGCGAAGTGATAGACGAGCCGTCGAGAGCATTGATCACGAATGCATTGAGTGGGTTTTTCTTCTTGCAGAGCAACCCCGACGAAGCGAACCCGAAGATGGAGCTGCTGATGAAGGGCATGCACCGAGAAGAGTTCGACGAAGGCTTTCTGCTCATCACAGAGGGCGAGTCCGGCTCGAAGCTGTATGTGGTGGAGTCCGGTACGCTCGAGGTGACGATCAACGGCACGGTGATTCGCGAGATGGGTCGCGGCAACATGTTGGGTGAGTTGGCGCTGCTGTACGACGCCCCTCGGTCTGCGACGGTGCAGTGCAAGACGAAGTGCGTGCTGTGGAGCTTGAGCCGTGAGATCTTCAAGAAGATCCAGGCGATCTCGGCGACGGCGAACCAGATCCAGCGTGCGCGATGGCTCATTGCGTCGCCGGAGCTGGCGACGTTGTCGGCGATCGACTTGTCTCGTTTGGTGGGCACGTTGCAAGCGGTGAACTACCAGGCGGGCGACAAGATCATCAGCGAAGGCGACCTGACGACGCACATTGTGTTGATCGAGCGCGGTCACGCCGGCATCGCATCGTCGAAGCTGCCGATGAACACGCCGCGCAACGAGGTGGACAAGACGTTCGGCATCCTGCGTCCTCGCGAGGGCAAGCGCCGGTCGGTGGAGTTCATGAATGCGCGCGAGCTGGGCAAGTATTTGGAGAACAGCAACGATATCGTGAGCGACGACATGACCGAGGAGCACAGTGCGGAGAAGGAGAAGTTCCAGGCGATGTGCGAGGTGTACGAAGGCTGCATGATCGGCATCGGCGCCTTGCGAGGCCGTGCGAACCTGCCGGACGCCTGGCCATGGGTGAAGACGGACAAGGGCGAGGGCGCGCAGTCGCCGATCTCGATTGTGGCGCAGACGAACATGAACTGTTTGGTGTTTTCGGTGGAAGTGTTCGAGAACTTGTTCGGTCCGGCGGAGAAGGTGATCAAGTCGACGGGCAAGCGCGGGTCGATCGTGCAGGACGACAAGCCGGTGGTGAAGGAGCTGACGTTCGACGCGACGAAGTTCAAGATGAAGTATATTTTGGGCAGCGGCTCGTTCGGAGTGGTGACGTTGGCGGAGTACCGCGTGGACAAGGCGCAGCCGCCGGTGATGTACGCGTTGAAGTCGTTGAGCAAGCTGGCGGTCATCGAGACGGGCCAGCTGCGCCACGTGTTGGACGAGCGCAAGATCTTGTCGATCATGGACAGTCCGTTCATCATGAAGCTGTTCGGCACGTACCAAACGCCGCACCAGTTGGTGATGGTGACGGAGCCACTGAACTGCGGCGACTTGTGGAGTGTGATCTACGAGACGCCTCCCTACTGCGACAACTGCGGCATTCCGTTCAACCTGTGTGCGTTCTACACGACAAACTTGGTGCTGGGTCTGTCGCACATCCACGAGAAAGGTGTGATTTTCCGCGACCTGAAGCCGGAGAACATCATGTTGGACGAGAAGGGCTACCTGCGCATCATCGACTTCGGCTTCTCGAAGAAGGTGCCGTACACGAAGACGGACGCGAACGGCGAGGTGAAGGTGTATGCGAAGACGTACACGTTGTGTGGCACTCCCGGTAAGTGAGAGCGTACCGCCGGGCGGGGCGATGGGACCTGCGAGTGTGAGGCCGTGTCTGACGAGGCTGTGTGGTGGTTTGTGTACAGAATACCTGTCGCCGGAGCTGATCTTCAACTTGGGCCACAACCACGCGTCGGACCTGTGGGCGTTGGGTGTGATCATCTACGAGATGTTGATGGCGGTGACTCCGTTCGCGCCGAAGAGACCCGACAACGTGACGGAGCTGTTCACGAACATCGCGATGGTGAAGAAGAACGGCTTGGTGTTGTCGTCACGTATCGATCAACACGCGGGCAACCCGCAAGCACGGGCCTTGATCGCCGCCATTCTGAAGGCAGATCCTGCAGAGTACGTTGGCGCATGATGGCGGATAGTCGTCGTCTGTTTTGTTGACCGTTGTCTAACGCGCATGTGTGTTTGTTGCTGTTGCTGTTGATGTTGTTGTGTAGGCGTATCGGTGTCATGGAGGGTTCAACGAGAAGCATCTTGAACCATGCGTTCTTCGCCTCGGTAGACATCGAGGGCATCAAGGGCCTGACGCATGTGCCCGAGTTCATCCCCATCCCCAACCAACATCACGAGCCGTTGTCTAACCTGATGCCAGTCCGACCATTCAACGGAGACCAGTCGCTGTTCTCTGAATTTTAGTAGCTTATAGTCAGTTAGTCACACGGTGTGCGATGGGCGGGCTGCGCAGTGCGAAGGGGTCCGTTCCTGGTCGCGACGGGCAGCTGTGGACGACGACGGTCTCTGTTGGTGTGCGGTGCTTGGCGGACGGGTCGCGTCCATGGCGCATGGTGTGTGGCGATCGTCGACGACCGTCGACCACTCTCTCTGTTCGCTGTTTCCTTCTGTTTTTTCCTGCGCCGTTTGTCTGGTCAGGAGAGGCGCCGGCTTGGTCGCTGGCGTCCTCTTCGCGCGCGCTGTTCTTTCTACCCCCCACTACGCTTTCTGCTTTTCCTGTTTGTGCGATTTGGCTTTTTATTATTCATGGAACTTTACATAACGAGTACTGGTGTAGTTACCTCTGACACATAGAATTTAAAAACGACGACAAATATCTAAACATTCCTTCACCAAGAGTGGCACCTGCCTACACAAAGGGTAGCAGTGGTTGTGGTGGTCATTGCGTTGGATAGTTGGTCGATGGGCTCACCGATCCGAGCTGAGAGCAGCGACCCGTGGTTTCCTACGCGGTTTCCTATGGTCCACACACAACGAACACAACCACAGCCTTGGTGACGAGATGCGGAATATTATGTGGTTAGTTTGATTATTTCTATTTTGGGTTGATGTTAACTACATTGGACGAGGTCGTGGAATCATGAAACATAGTCAAAGCAAACACACAGGTAGAGAGAGCGTAGCGGCGGGAAGAAAGATCAGCGCGCACGAAAAACAGAAGGAAACAGCGAACAGAGAGAGTGGTCGACGGTCGTCGACGATCGCCACACACCATGCGCCATGGACGCGACCCGTCCGCCAAGCACCGCACACCAACAGAGACCGTCGTCGTCCACAGCTGCCCGTCGCGACCAGGAACGGACCCCTTCGCACTGCGCAGCCCGCCCATCGCACACCGTGTGACTAACTGACTATAAGCTACTAAAATTCAGAGAACAGCGACTGGTCTCCGTTGAATGGTCGGACTGGCATCAGGTTAGACAACGGCTCGTGATGTTGGTTGGGGATGGGGATGAACTCGGGCACATGCGTCAGGCCCTTGATGCCCTCGATGTCTACCGAGGCGAAGAACGCATGGTTCAAGATGCTTCTCGTTGAACCCTCCATGACACCGATACGCCTACACAACAACATCAACAGCAACAGCAACAAACACACATGCGCGTTAGACAACGGTCAACAAAACAGACGACGACTATCCGCCATCATGCGCCAACGTACTCTGCAGGATCTGCCTTCAGAATGGCGGCGATCAAGGCCCGTGCTTGCGGGTTGCCCGCGTGTTGATCGATACGTGACGACAACACCAAGCCGTTCTTCTTCACCATCGCGATGTTCGTGAACAGCTCCGTCACGTTGTCGGGTCTCTTCGGCGCGAACGGAGTCACCGCCATCAACATCTCGTAGATGATCACACCCAACGCCCACAGGTCCGACGCGTGGTTGTGGCCCAAGTTGAAGATCAGCTCCGGCGACAGGTATTCTGTACACAAACCACCACACAGCCTCGTCAGACACGGCCTCACACTCGCAGGTCCCATCGCCCCGCCCGGCGGTACGCTCTCACTTACCGGGAGTGCCACACAACGTGTACGTCTTCGCATACACCTTCACCTCGCCGTTCGCGTCCGTCTTCGTGTACGGCACCTTCTTCGAGAAGCCGAAGTCGATGATGCGCAGGTAGCCCTTCTCGTCCAACATGATGTTCTCCGGCTTCAGGTCGCGGAAAATCACACCTTTCTCGTGGATGTGCGACAGACCCAGCACCAAGTTTGTCGTGTAGAACGCACACAGGTTGAACGGAATGCCGCAGTTGTCGCAGTAGGGAGGCGTCTCGTAGATCACACTCCACAAGTCGCCGCAGTTCAGTGGCTCCGTCACCATCACCAACTGGTGCGGCGTTTGGTACGTGCCGAACAGCTTCATGATGAACGGACTGTCCATGATCGACAAGATCTTGCGCTCGTCCAACACGTGGCGCAGCTGGCCCGTCTCGATGACCGCCAGCTTGCTCAACGACTTCAACGCGTACATCACCGGCGGCTGCGCCTTGTCCACGCGGTACTCCGCCAACGTCACCACTCCGAACGAGCCGCTGCCCAAAATATACTTCATCTTGAACTTCGTCGCGTCGAACGTCAGCTCCTTCACCACCGGCTTGTCGTCCTGCACGATCGACCCGCGCTTGCCCGTCGACTTGATCACCTTCTCCGCCGGACCGAACAAGTTCTCGAACACTTCCACCGAAAACACCAAACAGTTCATGTTCGTCTGCGCCACAATCGAGATCGGCGACTGCGCGCCCTCGCCCTTGTCCGTCTTCACCCATGGCCAGGCGTCCGGCAGGTTCGCACGGCCTCGCAAGGCGCCGATGCCGATCATGCAGCCTTCGTACACCTCGCACATCGCCTGGAACTTCTCCTTCTCCGCACTGTGCTCCTCGGTCATGTCGTCGCTCACGATATCGTTGCTGTTCTCCAAATACTTGCCCAGCTCGCGCGCATTCATGAACTCCACCGACCGGCGCTTGCCCTCGCGAGGACGCAGGATGCCGAACGTCTTGTCCACCTCGTTGCGCGGCGTGTTCATCGGCAGCTTCGACGATGCGATGCCGGCGTGACCGCGCTCGATCAACACAATGTGCGTCGTCAGGTCGCCTTCGCTGATGATCTTGTCGCCCGCCTGGTAGTTCACCGCTTGCAACGTGCCCACCAAACGAGACAAGTCGATCGCCGACAACGTCGCCAGCTCCGGCGACGCAATGAGCCATCGCGCACGCTGGATCTGGTTCGCCGTCGCCGAGATCGCCTGGATCTTCTTGAAGATCTCACGGCTCAAGCTCCACAGCACGCACTTCGTCTTGCACTGCACCGTCGCAGACCGAGGGGCGTCGTACAGCAGCGCCAACTCACCCAACATGTTGCCGCGACCCATCTCGCGAATCACCGTGCCGTTGATCGTCACCTCGAGCGTACCGGACTCCACCACATACAGCTTCGAGCCGGACTCGCCCTCTGTGATGAGCAGAAAGCCTTCGTCGAACTCTTCTCGGTGCATGCCCTTCATCAGCAGCTCCATCTTCGGGTTCGCTTCGTCGGGGTTGCTCTGCAAGAAGAAAAACCCACTCAATGCATTCGTGATCAATGCTCTCGACGGCTCGTCTATCACTTCGCCCACCAACAGTGAGTTCAGATCCATATCATAACTGGTTTCTTGGCGCTCGAAAATGCGCTTCCCGTTTCTGCGGTTCGCTCCGCCTTGAACCTCCTTCTTGCTTTGTCCGCCAGCTTGTGCTTGTAAGTCATTTTCTTCAACTACTGTGCTGCCTCGAGGACTGAGTTGAATGCTTGCTGAGCTTCCCATCTTCTAGTTCGTTACAGCTGTGGGCGAAAAAAGGTAATAAGCTGTTCTCAGGTAGGGATGGAAAGATGTGAGGTCGACCTCTTCTCACAGGACCCCAGGAATCGAAAAGATAACGGTTCGAGAGCAAGGAAAGATCGAAGTGTGTATGGTGCACGATGGAAATCGCTCGCTAAAAAAAGCAAGCGACGTGGAAGTTGGGTGAGAGAATAGCGGTCGGTCAGCTCAACTGAAATCGGACAGCGAAACGACAGCAGCCAACGGTGAAATGCTCAACCGTTTCGCATCGTCATCATCGGGAGCGTGCGTGATGACGAACGTCAGCAGCAGTTTGGGAATGTCAGGGTAAAACTGGTTGTATTTGGGAGTTCCCACTCGAAAAGTGGAGTGCGTCCGTTCAGCAGCGGGGCAGCGCTGGTCGCGTTGTGCAGGAGAGAGGGGGTGCGACTGCGTTGGACAGCGGCGGTGACTGCGGTGACAGGTCTCTGCCTAGTTCGACCACTCCGTGGACTTCCTACGACGACGCGTAGCGTTCAGGCGAGGTGGCATGCGTCAATGGTTGGATGTTTCCTATTTGGTGGATAAGAAAACACAATCGATAACACATCAGTGGCGACAGTTGGAGCTTTAACCTTTGAGCAAGTGCCATGTCTTCATCACCTATCTGCCCACCGGGCTTTGATTGTGCATTCGCGAATGCATGTCCCAGCCCAGTCGTAGATTGTCCACCAGGATTCTTCTGCGGTTCCTATGCTGGATTTGAACATCAGGGCGACTTGGACTACGAATATTCCATGTACAAGGCGCAATACGGTGGAACCGATGACGTGGAGGTCACGAGAAAGAATGCAAAGAGGTTCATCGATCCCGACAGAGCCATTCAAAACGGATGTTTGGCCGGCTTCTACTGTCCTGATGCCACTACCATGGAGGTAAGATAAGCTTATTCGATCGCTGTATGCTTTGTCATCGCTCTCACACACAACAATTTGCGCAGTCGTGCCCCTCAGACCATTGGTGCCCCGAACGAACCGTCGAGCCCCAGAAATGTGATGGATTATCTGTTTGTGGCGAGCAATCTGCTTTCCAAGTGAACTTCGTGAACCCGTTGATCATGTTCATCTTGATCTTCATCTCGTTGGCGAGTTCCATTTACTTGACGCGACTCCAACGACAACGTGACGCCGAGTCCCACAAGAAAGACCCTGCTGCCCGTGTTGCATCCCCTGTGGGTGACGATAGCTCGGTCGAAGACCAACCGCAACAGCCGGGCAAAGGCCAAAAAGCGGACCTGTTCGATCGCGATGGGCTCTTCGAAGTGTCCTTTCACGACATTCATTGCGTTATTCCCGGTACCAATCGTGCGATTGTGCCTGGTGCATCCGGTGTCATTCCTGCGGGTAAAATTTCCGCCCTGATGGGTCCCACTGCCAGGTATGTCCGTTCTCCTCCTCCACTAGCTCTCTCCGTCTCTCTCTTACGCCGTCGATTTGGATTGTGTGTGATACAGTGGCAAGTCGACGTTGACGAACATCCTGCGCCACGGCAGTGTCCCGCACAGCACGGGCGGTACCGTCACGTACTGCATTCGATCGAATCCTTCGTCGGAGGAGTCCAGTACGAACGGGGACGCGGGTAAAACGGCCACCATCGGCGGTGTACAGTACCTGACGGCGGCCCAGGCCCAACAGTTCATTGGTCACGTGCCCCAAGACGATATCTTGGACCGCAACCTGACCGTACGTGAGCTCTTCACCTTCCACGCGAAGACACGTAGCCGTGTACCGCGTACTGAGGCGCAGATCAACGCGATCGTCGACGACGTGTTGGCCGATTTAGCGATTCAACACGTCGCCGATTCGATCATCGGTGGTGGTGAAAATGCGGCGGCGAATATCTCCGGTGGCCAATTGAAACGGGTCAACATTGGCTGTGAACTGGTCGCGTTGTCGAAGCCCGCGTTGTTGCTCTTGGACGAACCGACGGCGGGTTTGGATGCCGCCATTGCGTATGAATTGATGTTGACGTTGGAATCGTTGAAGAAGCGCGGCATTACGATCTTCGTGGTCATTCAACAGCCGCGTGCGGAGATCTTCGAGCGGTTCGACCATTTGTTCTTGATGAACAACGTCGGTGGCGTCGCGTACGAGGGGCCCTCGTCGCAGGTGGTCTCCTATCTCTTGGACATCGGTTATACCGCCAACCCGGAGGCCTCGGATGCCGATTATTGTTTGGACGTGTTGAATGGCCTACGAGACCCCACCTCGTCGTCTTCGCGGCGATCGGAGATGCGCGTGGTCGTCGGTAACGAAGTGGAGAATGGCTCTGCCGCGGGTATCGCCTTGACGACAACGGCCCGTCGCCTCCCGGAGGATCGACTGGACTGCACGAAGCTGCACCTCCTCTGGAAGGACCAACAACAACACCACGGTGACGACCCAGAAAACCCCGCGTCGATCGCCATGGCCGCACAGAAGAAGCTCTCGAAACACGAGTCCCACACGACGGGTACCCTCGCGATGACGAAGGGCGACGATGCCTCCGCGTCGACCCGTGAGTGGCAGACGCGCGAGTTCTGGCAGCGGCTGGCGTACCACACGTATTTGAACGCGCGTCGACTGGTCACGATTCGGCTGCGCAACCGCACGTCGCTGCTCGTGTACATCAGCATCGACATGATCATGGCGGTGGCGTTGAGCAGTGGCTTCTCGATCTATCTGGCGGACTCGTACCGGGGCGTCTTCATGCCGCCGGTGGACGAGGCGTTGCAGGGCTTCTACCCATCGAGTTTGCAGCCGTACGGGACGCACAACGCGGCCAGCACGGCCTTTGCGCAGCTGATGTTCTTCATGTCGAGTGCGTTGGGCTCGGCGGCCGCGTTGGCCGCGGTGCCGGTCTTCTCGGGCCAAGCGATTTTGGCGCAACGGGAACACGCGGCGGGTGTGTCCGCGTGGAGTTTCGCCATCGGTCGTATCCTGGGCGACGTGGTCTTTGTCATTCTCAACGGCTTCGTCTTCGCCGGCGTCTGGATGCTCTTTGGCCACGCGGGCCACTTCTACGATTGGATGGCGGTGATCCTGTCGACCGCCTTCGCCGCCTCGGGCATCGGCTACATCGCGGCGGCGACGTACAAGCAAAGCACCGCGTCGACGTGGGCCATCGTCGCATCGTTCATCGCGTCGGTGTTCGCCGGTGTCGAGCCCACCCTGCGGCAAGTGAGTCGCTACCCGGTCGTGTCGTGGCCGTGGTACCTGAACTACGCCACGTGGACGGCGGAGGCGACGTATTTCACGTGGACGCGCTACCTGCTCAACGACGGACACGTCCCGGTACCGCTGCAAGAAGGAGCCGACGTCTACGGCTACGACATCGAAGGCGACAACGGCATCGCGCGCAGTGTCGGGGCGATGATCGCGCTGGGTGTGGGTATGCGGGTGCTGGCCAGTTGGCTGCTCTACCGCCGCGTGACGAAGGCGTAAGGCGGTCGCCGTTCTCTCTGTCTCTTCTCTCGTCTCTCTTTCTTTCCCCTCTCCCTCTCTCGTTCAGGGAGAGGCGCCTTGTCTTCGCCCCGTTTTGTTTGGTTTTATTGTTTGGATCCGCCGCAGCGGCGAAAAAGAGTCGTTTCATCGTTTGTTGCACCTCGCTTTGTGTGTTGTGTGTTGTGTTGTGTTGGAGGGGGTGTTCTCTCTCCCCGTGTAAGTACTTAATGACGCAGCACCCACACCTCTTACTCTTACAACCGCCTACCGCACGTACGTACTGCACAAGAGAATGAACGAGAGGAGCTGCAGGGGCAGCTGGGGGCAGCTGGGGGCAGAGCGGGCGTCGCTAGCGGATGACGTACTCGGGGAAGGCGCCGCGGACGACGAGCCACAGAAACGGCAACGCGACCAACGCCGCGGTGCTGTCCGACAACAGCGCCACGCGCGCCGCCAGGAACAAGAGACCCAATGCGAGGCTGCCGAAGACCCGGTACGACGCCAGGACGCGCAAGTTGAAGCGGAACACGTGGCGCACCAGCGTCAGCGTGTCGGCGGGCGGCAGCTCCGCGAGCAGCGTGCGTAGCTGCTCGATTTCTTCGACGGCGGCCAACACCGCATCCTCCCCGCTCTCTGTTCGTAGCGCGACCACCCCCGCACCCGCACCCGCGGCGGTGGATCCGGATGCGGATGCGGATGCCGACGTGGCCATCGCGTGCCGTTGACGGAGTTGTTCGCAGGTGCGCAAGCGACGCGTCACTTGCACCGCCAACCGCTGCAAATCCAACAGCCGCGGCCACGAGACCCGCAACCAGTGACGATGCTGCGGCAGCTGCGCCAACAGATTCAGTTGCTTCGAGCCATGCACACACCACCGGGCGAGCCAGGGCAGTTCATGCGAACACATCGGTAGGTCCAACGGGTCCGACGACTGGCGATAGACCAACGCCGCATCGGCGATCTGCGTCGGTTTCATTTTCCAACGTCCCTGCGAGACCGAGTCCCGGACGCCGATTTTCAATTTGCCGTCGACGTTGTTGCGCAGTTCGAGATACACCTGCGCGGTCTGTGGCGAGACATGGGACGCGGCGACCAGCGACGCCAACAGCGAGGCGAGGGCTTGTTGATCCGGATCCGCCCCCGCGGCGGGGTGCAGCAGCGTCGAGGCCGGTGACTGCGAGTCCTCGCGGCGATGCGCCTGGGTAATACGCGGCGCCAGCTCCACGATACGTTGGCGAATCATCGTGTTCGTGGTCAACGGACCGGTGATCGTCGTCGTCGCCGTCGAGGAGGTCGCAGCGGTCGCCGTCGCGGCCGCAGCGGCGGCAGTGGTCGACGTCGCGGTAGCGGCGCCGCCGGTGACACGACCCGCGTCCAAGAGCGAGTCCAAGCCGCCTACCAGCGCAGCAGACACAGACGAGGGTAAGCGAGCGACAGGGAGAGACAGGGAGAGAGGGAGAGGAGAGGCGACGTACGGAAGAACGACTCGGGCGACCGATCGAGGCCGAAGAGGTCGCTGAAGAAGTCCTGCAGCACCTTGCCCGCCATCTCTGTTCACAGACACAGTACACAGACAGACACAGCGCACAGGTCAATCGCGGTAGCCGTATCAAGAGCACACAGACGCGACGACGACGTACCCAGATCGAGGCCACCGCTCGCACGTGGCCCCGTCATGGACGAGGCATCGGCGGCGGTGAAAATGTTGCGGTAGTAGATCGTGTACAGGGCGTCGTACACGTGGTCGTCCAGCACCGTGATGCCGAAGTCCGGCAAGGCCCAGACGTGTTCGTCGGGATAACATTGGACGTGCTACACACGGGGCCAGAGACAGAGACGCGTCAGTGAGGCACAGGGGAGGGGTAGGGGGGGTGCTGTTGGGGCAACGTACGTGCTGTTTGATGAGCTTGATCTCTTCGTTGGAGATGCTGGTCAGTCCCACCGACGAGGCGGAGCGGTGACGGGGCGTCGCCGGGGTAGACGTCTGCCAGTCGCGGCTGTGGCTGTGGCTGTGCGAGCCATCGAAACGGACGCGACCACTGCCGCTGCCACTCACCGAGGACGCCGACGCGGAGCGTTGAGCCAGGGCGGGCGTCGACGCACTCATCATTCCCGCACCTTGCACACGCTCCATCCACTGCACGAAACCCGTCGACAGACTGCGCACGTGGTCCATCACGTCGGCGGTGTACACCTCCAACACGCGACCCAACAACGCCACGTTCTTCTGCCCCTCCGAACACGCCGTCAAGTTGATCTTCGTCATCAACCGCAAGAAGACGACGAACAACGTCGTGTAGAAATGCAGGTTATGGGCCATGTACAAGCGTATCGCCGAGCGGCGGGTCTCCGCATCCGATTCTACACCCCACACCCACACAGACAGAGACACAGACGGAGACAGAGACAGAGACAGAGACACGCCGAGTTAGCGCACCAACAACACCACCACCGCAAACAGGGCCAGCCCGACGTACCGGGTAAGAAGGTGCGAATGGTCTTCCAGGGCTGCAGCCACAACACCCAAATCTCCACCGTCAGGGCGAGTACCTCTCGATCAAAACTCACCAGTTGTTCGCAGCGGGTGAACACGGCCATGAGCATCGCGTACACGGGCAGTTGCACGAGATGCAGCTGGTCGAACAGGTGGCGCAGCTCCAGGTACCGACCGGACAGATGCTGCAGCTGTGTCCAGGTGCGATGCAACAGGGGCTGTGCATGGCTGCGGGGGTGTACCGCCAAGGCGGGTGGCGGTGACGCGTGGTTGGCGTTGGCGTTGGCGGCGGTGCCCGTGGCGGGCGAGAACACGTGCGCGTGGCTGTGATGCACCGGTGGCGTCGGCACCGTCAAATCGATCTGGTTGTGCGCCAGCCGCCGCAATTCCTCTTGGATGTTCGACACGTGGCTGAAGAGCAGGTGGAGGTACAGGTACGTGCCCTGCTGCATGCCCACGGTCCATTTCAACGTCGTCGACGTCGACGTCGTCCCGTTGGGCGACAGAATCACGGGTTTCGTGGGGTGCGGGGCCGCAAACGTGGTCGACTCGTTGCCTTGGCTGCTATTGATGCCGCTGTTTCCTCCGTCTATAGGACACAAACAACACACAAACATATAGACACACAGGCACAGGCACCGTCAGCGTCAGCAGAGAACGCACAGACGCAGACCACAGGCGAAGGACGTACAGAAGCGACGTTGGCTGTTACTGTTGTTGCTGTTGACGCCGTGTCCATTGTTGTACCAGTCGCTGCTACTGTTGGGGCCATTGGAGGCCGCGCCGTTGCTGTTCACCGCGGGGTCGCCACCCATCAACAGCCGTTGCAAATACGCGGTGTGCGCGTAGTCGTAGCGCTGCAGGATCTCGACGTCCATCCACGACTCGATGAACAAGAGAAACAGCGTGTGGCGCCCTTGCACGTGCTTGGGCGAGTCTTCATTGCTGATCAAGAAATCGCGCATGTATTGCTGCACGAGGGCCAAGTACGGAACGGACTGCGTCCAGGCCGTGACACCCCGCTGGATCAACTGCTCACTGGGGGACACCGGTGGGCTATAGCCACCACTGCTCACCGTTTGCACTTGTTTGTTCATGTATTGCGACGACATCGTCGCGTACCGCACCAACACGAAGAGGAAATATTGAAACGCGTTCAACTCGATCATCGAGCCCTACGACGGCACCGACGGCGACACGTCCAGGACACACAACAACGACACTGTTAGCAACAACCACAATACGCACACAGACAACACACACAACGTACCGAAGAGGTAGCCTTCAGAGAACGATGGAACTCTTGGACCAGAATATGCGCCGCGTAGTCTTCAATGACCAACGCGGATGGACGATTCGTGAGCAACGCGGCCAGTTTCTGCGGCAAGAAATTCACATTCCATTGCAAATGCGTTTGGTACTCATCCACCAAGCGAATCAAAGGACTCGTCATGAACAATTGTTGAATCAACTTCACTCCCACGGGCAACGCGGCCGACGAATTTGACGCATTCGACGACGACGACGAAGTGGATGATCCAGTCGACGAGGCGACCGGGCGCTGCATCAGCGTCGAGAAGTTCGACATCGACGCATTCTTTGCATTGTCTGCTGAGGCTAACAAACTTGTCGTTGCTGACGTTAAGCTGTTGCTGCTGTTGGCGTTTTGCTGGATAAATGTTCGGAGCCAGCCACCCAAGCTGCCCTTGATCCACACGTTTTGTGGTGCCGAGGTGGCCGATGATGCAGATGCGCTTCCAGGCAGCTGACTTCCAGAGGAAGTTGAAGCTGCATCACTTCCACCCTTGGTGACTTCCTCACTGAACAAGCGGTCAAGCAACAACAAATACAAACGTAGCACATCGGTACTGTTGAGCTGATTGGGATTCTTCGTCACCTGTTCAAGCGACCGAATCAAGTCACTCGCTTCCACAGGATCTCCCTTGTTGATAATTCGAAGTGCCTTTTCAACCTCCATGATGAAACTACAGATGGAAATTGATTTGACTTGCTTTCAACGGGGACTTCGACGACTCTGAAAAACCAAAAAAAAGCAATAATCACCTCCTCCGTACGTTTGATCAATGACTTCTCGTACGAGTGAATGAGCTGGGAGTTTCCTTTTGTGACGAAGGTATACAGGCAAGTTCCAATGATTGATGATCGTTGATCGTTGACTCTCTTCTCTGTCTCTGCTGCTGTGGCTGACACGAAAGTGGCCCGCGCGGCCACGGCGCACACGACGACGACGACACACATGGTCGTCGTCGTCGTCTCGTCATCTTCCTCACCGCCGGCGGCGGTGAAGACGCTGTGGGAGCTCGGTGAGGGTCTCTGAGGTCTGAAGAAGGATTCTACCCAACAGAGGAACACAAGTCAAAAGCGTTCAGTGCGGTCATCCGACTCCATAGGTAGAAAAAATTTAAGGAGGCGTCAAACCATCGGTTAGACGATATTTGGAACAGACATTAAGGCGCGTGTCGAAGACAACTCAGCCCTGGGAAGAAATGGAGCAAAGATTGGATGAGATATTAGCTCAAAGACTTCCGTCCATTGAAAATACGGAGGAGTTCTTAGCCGGAATTAGACAGCGAGATGGTGTTCTGCAAGTGGCTTCTGCTTTATCCTCCGGTGACAACACCCCAATTTTGCAGAAGCTGGCTTCGCTAGATGTGTCGCAGTTTAATCTCCTCTCCGCAACGGTTCTACTCTCCGCGCAAGCAAAGAATTTGTCATCCACGATATACAATTCGTTTTTGCAAGTGTCACTGCCAGTATTGGGAGCTCTGAACGATGACATGATTCGCGCTCTTCATCAGGACTGTACGTTGATCGAGCACCCACCACCTCACGTTTTCAACTTACATCCACACCCTTGTTTGTGCTAACAGTGCCGGCCATCACTCGCAGCTTAGCCACAATCGCTTGCCAAACGGGAAAACTCAAATCAGTCTTCGTCCCAATTCGTCGCATCGCGGAGAGCATTTCGTCGGTGCATCACGGACTGTCTCCTGTCCACGTCGACGTTCTTCAAGTCGCGATCAAAGGAATGTTTTACTCCGCGGCGTTGACGTTCATTGAAAAGCAAGATATTGTGGAAGTGGACCCTAAGCATACCGAGTTGACATCGGAGGACGTTCTTCGTTACTTCTACTACGTTGGAATGTGGTACGTGCCCATTGTCAGATGAAATTGATGCCGTGATTCGTGTGATGATGATAATGCATGTGATCTATCTTGTTCGTAGCTGCATCTCGATGAAAAAGCACCGTCAAGCACTGGGACACTTCACCACGGTGTTGATGGTGCCGGCGGTGGCTTTCAGTCACGTCGTGGAGGAAGCCGTGAAGAAATGCAAGTTGCTCTCGTTAATCGTCCATGGGAAGCCATTTGAAGTGCCCCGCAATGCCTCTCAAGTCGTCTTGCGATGGATTGCACCCGATGGTAGTCGTTTCAGTCACAGTGCTGGGTCATCCTCCAGCGGACGTGTCCTGTTGGCCGCCTACGATGATCTCACGCTGAAGTTCACCTCGACGACGACGAGTTTTGCCGAATTGAACACTTGCGTAGAATATCATCGTTTGGCGTTTGAAGAGGATCGCAATGCAGGGTTAGCACAGCAAGCGGTATTGGCATGGCAACGTAAGCGGCTGCATGAATTGGCCGAGTCCTTTGTGACGATGTCCCTCGCTGAAGTTGCGCAGGCCTTGGGTACCAGCTCACAGACAGAGACGGAAAACATTTTAATGTCCGTCGTACAAGAAGAAGGGCTGTTGGCCTATTTGGATATGCAAGAAGGCTCAGTGGTGTTCTCTGAAAACCCTTCGGCGGATGGGGAGGCGACAGAGCGACAGCTGAACATGCAGAACCTCGTGTTGACGAAGCAACTGGAAGGTTCAATGCAACAGTTAGTCTCTTTGACAAACCATGTACGTGGTTTGCAAGCTGAAGGGTTGGCTTCTCAACAGTACATTCGAAAAATGACGTCGTCAGGCTCGGCGGGAGCAGGTGGACGAGTTGGTAGCGTCGCATCGGAATTTCTGGAATTTTGAGACGACAATGTTTCTACGTGAATATATGTAAACGAAAGACAAAATCGAGGATGATGATAATACAATATTTATATTGCGTGTTTGGTGAGGAGTGATTGCCAGGTGGCAATCTCACTGCGTGAACGATTCACCACGTTGTTTGCAGTTGGGTTTTGGAGGATATCTTTGTGCAACAGAGTAGAAACCAGAGAGGAAGTCGACGATGAAGAGGGAAGCAACTGCGAGAGAGTGGTGCAAACGACCAAACTTTCCACAGAAACCACCACAAGAAGCTATTAGAAACGCTGCGTATTGCGAGTTGAACACCAATACGCTGCGACTGTCGCTACATGGTCGTTTAAAGTTGAGGAGGGACCTTGCGCTTAGTATATACACTTTCGTCAATATCAAAATCTGTTCCCTTCATGACTGCGGCTTCCTTAGCTCTTAATTGATTGATAGACTGAGCCAACTTAACGTCGTCTTCAGCACGCAAGAATGGGATGATGGCCATTCGGGCGTCGCGATTCTCAGCATGACCCAAACGATGCTTTCTGCTGGTATTGCTCAACTACATTGTGAAACAAAAACATGGTCAAAAGACATTTCATCCAAGCGCTGCAAAAGGGCGAACGTACACTCCAGAAACCGAAGGCGCTCATCAAGAAGACACCACCCCAGATGGCGAATCCGGAAGGCCCACGAGGACGCACATCTTTGCGAGTAGCGATCTGTACCATTCACATGTATTTGTTTAGTACGTTGTGCGGAATATGATGAGGGGTTAATTCCATACCCGAGGATAACCACCAGGAGGTGGCATATCTTGGAAGCTTCTGACAATTGGTTTCTCAGCCATTTTTCTAATCAAGCGTATAAGTTGGTAGACAAAGCAAAGAGATTGTGTGATTGCACACGAAAGAGAAGCCAATGCCCATGAAGAAAGGTCGATAAAAAGTCCAACTTCTTTCATTGACACATGCGACGGTGCTGGGTTTTGCAGCAGCAGCGACGTGGTTACAAGGGCCACCAAGAGCCACCTTTGTAAGAGGAACAACGCACCCAAAAGTACCCAATATCTGTGCCCAGACCAGACATTGACGTGACGACGACGATGACGCCGGCGTTCGGTCTTTGCTCCATTCGTTTTTGGTTTTGTCTTGGGGTACGATAAGAGGACAAAAGTCATATTTATATAGTTATTTGACCTGCGAGAAAGATGTTAACGCGCTCGAGAAGTGCTGCGCAAGCTCGTTTTGAGCGTCGCTACCAAGCGGGACAAGAAAAATACACCAAGGAATCGATTGATGCCTTCAATTCGGGTATCAACGCCATTTTGCATCAATGGACTGCTCTAGAATTGGCGGTGTATCATCGTTGGGGTGGTCCTGCTAGTGAAGAACAAGTCGAAGCACTGCAGTACGAATTATTTGAGTTATTTCTGTCGCCTGACAAAGTGTACAAGGATGATGTTGCACTTGTTTTGGAAGACTATTTGGAGACTTATTTCAATACTGTCTGTGAAGACGGCAGTCCTGATGAAATCGGAGAGCTGCTTTGCATCCTTTGGGCAGAATGTATCGCGAAAAACTACGGGAGAGTAAACATGTTGATTGAAAGACTGGCTCAGCGCCGCCGCGATGAAGTTTTGCAACAATCGCAAGGCCTAGCGAAGGGTGACGAGGCCGACAGTGACGATGATGACGACATGGACAGTGATCCTCATCGATCTGAAGCTTTGATTCAAGAAGCGTTGGCTGAGTCGGGTGCTTTGCAAGCAATTACGGAAGACGACAACGAGGATGAAGAAGATGCTCCTCCGTTGGTCGACGCTGATGGCTTTCAGACGGTAGTGGGCAGCAAGAAGGGTAAAAAGGGGAGCAACAAAGGCCACAAGACGGCTGCACAACCATTTGCCGCCGCCTTTCCTGCTCCAGGTTTTCCTGACGCAGTGACGGGGATGCCTGTGAATATTCCCACATCAAAGAACAAGAAGAAGGCCGCAGCGATCGCTGCCGCCGCAGCTTTGGCTATGTCCTTAGCGGAGGATGGCATCATCGGACATCCTGGAGCGACAGAACCAACCACTGTCTTCACCGGCCTGCAATCAGCTGCCGATGGATCGATGGACGACACGTGAGACCCAGGCCATCTGCACCTTCATTCTTTTCTGTACATATGACATAGTCTTCGGCGTATTTATTAACTCGATGATTAAGACAAAACCAAACAACGAACAACTTGTATTGCTGTGAATATTTTGAATACGTGATGCTTTACACGGGTAGACGTCAACCAATGATTTATCGGTGGTTGAAGAGTGGCAGTGGGATATTTCCGGTCGACGGCGACGTTCTGATCGAATACAGAGATTATGTACAAACAAAAAACAAACAAGAAGGTACCTAACCGACCATGGCGTTGCCAATACCGAGTATCGTCTTTTTTCGGATGGGGACTTGCACAAGGCCAAACAATAGAGATAAATGGAGGGAAACCAAAACATGAACGAAGGCACTATTCTGTGTAGTTGTTGGGGATGTGTCAAAAGCTAGGACAAGTGGCCTAACACGCGACAATAGAAGTGTGCAGAACAAGCGACGAGAGACAAATCGTCGGAAAAAATACCAAAAAAGAAACAAAAAAACAAAAATAAATGAACAAAGGAAAAGTTCTGTCTCGAAGAAGTATATATGTATAAATGATGGCATATCAAAGAAATACCAAAAACCTATGCGGTAAACGTTGTTTTATCGACACTCACATCGAAATATTTCAACATCACGTCAGCATGAAAGGCTGTCTCAGGCTTTGATGTGAAATGGTAATACTGCAGAGCTGCACAGATGCACGGCACCATGCACCCGATTGATTCGAGACGGTGCATTTTACCGATACAAGCCATCAAATTCTTGGTCTTCTTTCAAATGCTCCAAATGCAACAGATGCTTGAGCTTCTCATAGCAAAAGAATGTCGACGCATTGACCGGGAAGGCGCGTACGATGGTGGTGCCCAATCCACGGAAAAAGATACTGTATCCGTGCCTTCGATATAGAGAACGCGCTGTGTTCATGATCGTCAAAGACTCGCCATTGCTATTGGCCGGAGTGGATTGAATGATCGTTTTGATCACATCGAAAGGATACACAAAGCTCCAGGACATGGCACCAGCAATACCACCCGCCACCATAATGGCGGCATCGTTCGCTTCCTTCAAGCCTTGCATATTGGTCAGCGCCTCTTTCGAGTACTTGTACGAAAAGAAATACATGCCAATGGAAGGTGTTTCACGGAGAACCGTCGCATTCCATCCTCGATACAATCCGAAAAAGCCTTCGCTGCGGTAAATGTTACGAACACACGAGGCAGTGCGCTGGAACTCGCTCTGGGTAGCATTTCCGCCAACTTCTGTTTGCATGCTGCATTTGATGACCTCGCTGGGCACTAAAGCGACACACTGTAGAACACCTCCAGCCATTCCAGCGAGGTAAGTGTTGACAGGTGAACCGATTTCGCCAGCTTTCAGGTTTGGTTCCAAGACTTTCGTGGCCAAACTTTCTCCGACGAACATCAAAGAATTGATTAAGCCTAGAAAATGACACATCAGACACATCAGACACAAAAGACTTGGAGAAACAAGAAGAAACGCCTACCTTGAATGAGGATGGGAGGTAAGCAACCCTTGTACAATCCAGTGAAGCCGTCCTCTTGCACACATTGCTTTAAGCACTGCCATGCCGATTTATATTGATCTGGAAAGACTTGAAGCTTAACTTTAACCATGTCCAAGGGGAAACCGATGAAAATGCCCACACTTCCTGCAATTCCACCAGCAAAAAATTCACGTTCCAATTGACGCTTTAATTGAATCCAATCCGAGGAAGACGACATCTTGAATAGAGAAAAGGGGACAAACTAAGAATCCTAAGAAAATATGTTCACTTTATGTGTGACTTCAACACCATGAACTTTAGAAACCAACGATTGAAGCTCGTGATTTCCAAGTTGACGTTGTGATGGCGGCTGGTTTGCTGGTGACGCTCGTGATTGAACTGACACACAGCGCACAGATCACCACAGATTTGATTCCTCGTCTGTGCGTTTGTGTGCCGTTCAGAATATTCGAATATTCTTACCCAGATTTTGGAGAGTGTTCTCCGCTCGTTCATTGATGGATTTGCATATTCGTGTTGGCATTCTGGATTCATTCTTATTCTCGTTTTCATGCAGATGCGCACAGACCACACAAAAAGACAATGAAAATACAAAAATGACTACAAGGTTGTGATTTTAATTCTATGTATGATAGCTGAAAGTTTGGACCCCAGCACGTTCCGAATGTTCTGTCAAGAGGTGGCCAAGAGAAGTCAATGAAGTCATTGGTCAGCAACGTTTGTGCGATGTAGTAAATAATTCCCCAATGGTATCAAGCGGAGGGAACGAGGAGGAGCCGAAGAAACTAATTCGGCAAAGGTTTTCTCCCAACGCTGCTGGTGTCAGACAGCCTGGAGACAAGTGACGCCACGATGTGGCCGTTGGTGGGTTCTCTTCGCGTTCCCTCGCCCCATAGAGACTCCCTACCGTCAACATCGCCTTCAAACTGGAATCCAAGTCCAACCACTCCGCTGCACACGCCTGGCCCGCCGACGCGTTGCTCGAGGGCACGTGCGTGGAGACCATCGGGGCAAGAGGTATCCCGATGCCGTCCAGCGGGCGCGGGAGGACGAGGAAGACGGCGAGCGAGTGTTGTCGTACGACGCGATGCATGACGACGGGGAGATCGAAGTCCGCGTCGAGGCGAGTCGCGTGCGCGCGTTGGGCTCGTCGAGTGAGGCCGCGGCCTCAGAGCCGTCGACCACAGTGATGGAGCCAAGAGAGTCGGACCCTATGGTCGACTCGGCGCAAGTATCGGCGAAGGAATATACTGCAGATGCGCTCCCTGCTGCGGTGAGCGAGGAGAAGGAGACCGAGAGGCCACTGAAGAGGCCGCCGCTGTTGAAGTGTCAACGGTGGCCGAAGAGCAGCTGTTTCGGAGACGACCATGGTATAGTCTGCCACGGTAGATGCGGTAGCCGCGTCCAATAAACGCGAGCTGTCGGAGGCGCACTTCAGCATCGCGGTTGCGCAAGGCCTGGACGAGCATGTGTTCATTTTGGATGGTTCGGCCTTTGCCAGAGCTTCCTCGTGTGTATACGATGGCTTTGAGAGGGCGGCCATGGGCATTGGCATAGAATTGAGGCCGCCACTACCACCGCCGCTCGCGCAGCGAGCGACAGGTGCAGCGACGACCAATTTGGCGGCGGCGTGGCGATCGCACCGATTCCTCTGCGCTGGCGCTGGTCGTCGCCACCCGCCGCTCCGTCAACATACCGCAGCGCTCCGACAAGTGACACTGCCGCTATCGGTGTCACCGCTGCGGCAGCTGCTGGCCGCTGTGCGAGGGAGCACTGGCACTCCCTCGTATCCTCTATTTAGCTTCACCAAAACCCCAAGTGCGAGATTGCCCAAACTGCGATAAATCGGCTGCTCGCTCCCGTCAAACTCCTCTTTCCAAACTCCACCTAACTCGTCTTTTCCAAACGTTCACTACTTGTTGGCAGGAGAGTGAACTTGCCTTTTCCAATCTTCTCCTTTCGAGACTTTCTAGTCGTGCGTTTCTGGTTTGGCCCAACATCGCACTTGGATGTTTGGGAAGCTAAACAGTGGAAACTTGAGAGTGACTGGCAGCATTGGCCGCAGCTGTCTATTGGTAGCTGTCTGGGGTGTGTAATAGACATACAGAGAATTGATTCACAAGTAATTTACAAGAGTGACACATATTTCGTTTGTACATCATGTTCACTGCGTACAGTGTATGTAAATGGAAGGGTTATAGTTTTATTTATTCTACAAGTTTGGTGGTCAACGGAAGATCGCCGAGGCAATATCCGATATCCACTCTTTTGTGGACCATTGTCGTACTAACCGATTGACTTGAAAGTTCAGGTCGCGAAGTTCAAATATCACAATATCCAATTTCTTGTTCATTGCTTCCATGTCTTGCAGCAACTCTTTTTGAAATTCTTTCCTGTCTTTCTGAAATTCTTCCATGTCTTGCAGCAACTTTTTTTGAAATTCTTTCCTGTCTTTCCTAAATTCTTCCATGTCTTGTCGCCACTTTTTTTGAAATTCTTCCCTGTCTTTCTGAATTTCTTCCCTGTTTTGTCTCAACTCTTTCAGAAAGTCTTCCATGTCTTGTCGCAACTCGCTCATAGGTGGTCGAGACCCTACGGGCAAAAATGGTTGTCAATCATCACAAGTCATGATAAATTACTTCGTTACCTCTTGGCCAGGCTCTCGGCCACATGGGAAGGCTAGTCCCTAATCTCAAAGATAAAAATAACGCCACAAATATGAAGAAAATCATCATTGAAGTGGGTTTCTTTCAAATTCAATGTATAAGAACAGATGATAGATGGTAGATTGCGCTTTTTGTGACGTTCAGCAGAGGGATCGAAGGAGAACCGCCCCAGACACCCACATGGCTCCAGACTCGCAGAGTCCCCCCCCCCCCCCACCCGCCATCAGTGAGTCATGGGTTAGTCGATGATGTCATCTTTATTATCTCCTTGGTTCTGGGTTTCGTTGTCGGCGTTGAGGCGACATGAGTACATGATCCTAAAGAGTACAGCAACAGCGAGGGAGAGCGAGACAGGGATGGGATTGTAGTTGTTTACACAGAAGGACGAGTGCCCATCATCCTGCGAACGGCGGCTTCCCTTTGCCGCGCGCACCACCGGCAAAAGCTGTCCGAGCTGCAGGCCCTGACCGACGGCGCAGCGACCGATGGCCGGGTCTGCATGGCGTGTGGTGCTGTCGCGGTGGCTGGGACTAACAAAGTTACACGTCTACCTTTGCCTTGTTTATGGCCGACGAAGTAGGTCGTGTCACCACTTAATCGTAGGTCGTGGAAGTGCACAACCCACCGAATACAGTGGCGAAGCCCCATTCAATAGGAATCCAAAAGTGGCCAGCGTTTTAAGTGTAAATCATCGAAACACTGCCTCTCAGGCCTTAGAGGACGTAAGGATCACACATTCGACAGTGAATGCCTTCCTCCTTGTTATCCAGTGCTACTCGCCATGCCTGATAGATCGACTGCTGACATTGACGGCTGTGACTTTGTTGCATCGGGCCCAACACATGGCGTAACCCATCCTTGTCCTTGTCCTTGTCGTCCTTCGCCTCCATATTCAAGTCGCTGCACGGCACACCGAACACCAAGTCTCCCTTCACCGGCACTCCCGGTGCAGGCTGCGGCGCCGGGCCTGCGTTTCCTTTCGCAGCGTCGGCAGCAATCGACCGGAAGCTGCTGCCGTCGACGAAGTCAACGAGGTCTGTCGTGAAGCATGTGATACGCTGTTCGAGACCATTGGAACCGGCAGGAGTTCCTTGACGGACAGCGGGAAAAGGCATTTCAGCAGTCGAGGCAGCAAACGAGGACAGCATCGAGGAAACTGCTTTCGACACCGACTGAGATACAGACGAAGAATCGGTCGCGACCAAATCATTCCTGGTCGGTTCCACTGCCGGTCGTTTTCTACCCAGCTGTGACTGCGGTCGAGATAGCGGCTTCACTTTGGACTTGGGAACCGTCCGCAGCCGTCTGGAGATGGTCGTATTTGCACTCCCACTGCCAGGCATTTCCGACCCTCCCACACGTTCCGCATACCCATACAGGCCCAACTTGTACTGCATGGCTCTCGCCCGATCCAGAACCCGCATCACGCGCGTCACCAATGAGTCGTCGATGGGACGCTGTCCACCGGGAACGAAGTACTTCTTGATGTTGACCTGCGAGTGGATGCCCAAGTGGCTGTCGCTCACGAGTGGGAACAGGATCGAGTCATACGCATACAACGTCTTCAGCTCCAGCGTGATGGTGCCCGGCGCCATGAACACGCCGTGAGTGAGGGCGGCGCCATGCATGCCCAGTATCTGCAACAACACTCACAGGTCAGACCTCAATCCACAGTCCACACTGGGCGCGAGACTTACAATGTCGGCATTCAGCGCATAGTAGAGCTGTTGCTCGAGCGAGGTGTTGGCGAAGTTGCAGCAAATGAACACTTCAGCGCCGCGGTTGCGCAAGGCCTGGACGAGCATGTGTTCATTTTGGATGGTTCGGCCTTTGCCAGAGCTTCCTCGTGTGTATACGATGGCTTTGAGAGGGCGGCCATGGGCATTGGCATAGAATTGCGGCGCTGGAGCCGCGATTGACTGGTTTCCAGACGGGAGGCTGGACTGCAGCTTTGCTACCACAGCCAAGTTGCTCTCTTCGTTCCAGCGATGCCACAGCGACTGTGGATGCGCGACCTCATAGTTTGCTACTAACTGCAGCGCAAACTCTCGCGCAAAACGAGCAACCATACGTCGCAGCTTCTGCATCATCGCTGTGTAAAACATGTGAGGGCCATGGCCCCACACGAGTCGACGAAAGCACATTCCAGACGCTTTCGCAATAGGAAGAGCACCGTCAGACATGACATCTTCCATGAGCCGTAAATGGAGAGCGACATTAATATCATCTGGGCCTAGTCCAGCCTGGTTGTTGCGTGGTGCAGGGCTACTGGTACTTCGTTTAGAAGAAACCAAACGTAGTGGGTCCCGGCCATCCTGCTGTTGAAAGTTTGTCAATATCATGCGAGGACGGTACAGCATATCTCCAGCTAAGTAGTAATCCAGCAGGATCTGACCCATGAGAGGTAGAATATTGTCCCCCACTGCAAGAAAGACAACGTTTTCAACAAACGAGAACACCAACAATGCCACCAGAACGACGACTTACATGCGTGGTACACATTGTGCACGGTCGACCGACCCGGGAAATGCAACGTCCCGTTGAAGTACCGAGTGCAATGCTTGTCTATATCCATCGGACCCTCGCGATATTCCACTTGCAACTGATGATTCACTTTCTCGCGGTTCCGGACGGACTGAACCGGCGGCAGCTTGAACGGCCTCGTGTCCTTCTCCTTCAGCGACGGAACAAACACCACCAACTTGCGATCCTCTATCAGCACATTGTACAGGTGCTTCACGTCGTTCGGAGTGCAACAACCGATTCTGCCGACGTCTGTAGTGCCGTCCAAGTGGTGGCATTGGTCGTGGATCTGGGAGAAGCCCAGTGGAATGCCGGGATGTGGTTTGGGCGATGGGGACTCCTCGAATGCAGCGAAAGTAGCATGCAGAGCTCGTTGGATCAAGATAGCGTTGGTGGAGACTTTTCGGGCTTCCGCGACATTGGTAGTGGTCTGCCAAGTGACGAGCAGGAGAGCGGCGAAGGACCACCACAGCAGCATGGCGGGTATACTTTGTGAACAAGCACGGTCAAGGCTCAACAATCCAATCCAACCGTATTCCGCGTAAAGCACTCTTCCCTAAACACGTTTGATAGTGTGAATTCACGACGAACGTGGCATATCCAGGAGCTTGAAGGCTTGAACGGCAAAGTTGACCATCTTAGCGCTATAGATAGGGATGCTTGTCGGAGTGCCTGTAAAGTAGGCGTCGCTTTCGAGCATCGATTTCCACGCGCCGCTCACTTTCTTCGACAATTTGAGTTGGCGAGACTAATAAAGCTTGTTATGTGAAATCTACAAGACTATTCAACTGGTAACACCTTCAAGCGGTTGGTATCTTCAGGGAGAAGAGTAAAAACAGGATATTTGCCTTTGTGCGAAGGAAGAACTGGATAGTTTCTTGAAATTCGTTGACTGCTCTTTGTGGACTACTTCGCAATAAAATCAAACGCAAGAAAGATGACAAAACATTGGTCTCTCACATTCAAGGTTTTCAATATTTTTGTGGCTTGTCTACAGAACATGACGCTGGGTGGAGTTCTTTTTGGTACGAGTGCCGATCATCATTAACGTTTGCGTGTTGGCGTCGAGGTCATCATGATGTTTGTTGCAGGTTGGGCATCAATTAGCGGCTCCTTACTCATTGGCGACCCCGAACTTGGAGGACCAGGGCTGACTACCAATAGCGTTCGGGTAAGAGTAGTATTCGTTTGTTGTAGAAACTATTGTGGCTGACAGTTTTGTTCTGCAGATGATGTTCGTGGTGGCGACATTTTTCAACTTCTTAGGGCCTTTGCTGCTCGGAATAGTTCTAGATCACTACGGCCCACGAGTTTGTTCGGTAATCTCCATTGCTTTGATTGCCGCTGGAAGCTTTCTGTTTTCAATTTCTAGTCGCGACGACTTGCCCTTGTTTGTCCCTGGGTTGTGCTTGATCGCTTTCGGTGGACCAGGGGCACAAAGCGCGATTATTCATTTGTCCAACTTATTTCCAACTTGGAAAGCAACAGCTACAGCCGTTATCACTGGTTCTTTCCAGCTGTCCTTCACGATATTTTTAGTATTTCATTTGCTCTGGCGGGATTATCATTACTCGTACGCAGATTTATTTCGGGGATACAGCATTTTGTGCGTACTGAATATTTTCATTTCGTTGTTTATGTGGCCCGATACACCCTATACCTTTGAAGAGGAGTTCAAAGAGTTGGAAGAAGAGGTTCATCACGAAATTGAACAACCGGTGAGTATATGAGGTTCCTTGCTCTCTGTCCCTCTTTGTGAACTAATGTGGGTCCTTCTCTCAGCACTTGGGCCCAATTCGTCTGCCTTCGGTTTTCATGCACTACCAAGCGTATCAGCAAGTGAGTGCTGAAAGCGCCCCGTCGTCACGCATTATGCTCCCCAAGCCACCTTCTTCGCTCAAGGAAGCATCGTTGCAGGAACAGGTAAGCTCACTCGTATCGTTTATCAGACTGTGTGGTTCTATATGTTTTTAATTGATTCCTCGTGGAAAAATAGATTTTCTCATCGGAGTTCATGTACTTGTCGTTTTTCTTCCTCATCAATGCTTTCTGGGTCAACTTCTACATTGGAACCTTCGACTTGCAAATCGCCGACCTTCAACAGTTGGAGCCGTCTGAAGCCCAAATGTACGCGCAACTGTTTACTTTAATCATCACACTCGGTGTTGTGGCGATTCCCTTGATTGGAGCGATAATGGACTTTGTGGGATTTCCTGTTACCTCGTCAGTGACAGTTGTTGCCGGCCTGGTTTGGTCCGTTCTGCTACAAATTCCGAGTATTTGGGCTTTGGTTGCTTCCTTTGTCGCCTATGCTATCTTCCGGACGTTCTTTTATACCTTTTTCTTTGCTTATTTGGCTGACACTTTGGGCTTCAAATATTTTGGTGTTTTGGCGGGCGTGGTCTTCGTCTTGGGAGGCGTTGTTTCTTTCCTGCAGTATCCTTTGGCCGAATTAGGCAGTGGATCATGTACTTCTGTGAACATCATTGCTCCGTGTGATGAAAGCAATTGGCGCACCATTAATGGGGTCATGACGATTATGATATTTTCCACCGTTGTTTTCTCGTACAAGGATTGGCAACGACGTCGGGCTCAACGGCAATTTCAACAAGTCAGCATCGCGATGACATCAAAGCCAAAATATATGGGGTACATTGACGAAGAAGAGGATGTGGAGATGATTCAGTCCAGAATGCAACCTTTTCGAGGAGGAAAAAGATAATCAGCATCGATTGAGAGACATGCAGCCTGTAAAAAATAAATCGTTTAAATAGTGATACGTGTATCGGTATTTCGTTAAAGTAGGAGTTGGTTTTAAGAGAGACACTGGCTTTCGGCTGTGTCGCGGCGTCAAGTCGGTCGTCGGAGAGCAGCCCGGCTCGTCATACTCATCAATCGATATTGATTGACTTCGTCGTCGCTGAGTTGCTCGACGTTGAGTGATTGACTGCTCTGTCTGTGAGGACACCCTTCACTTCTCTTATCTCTTTCCACTTCCAACCTTCCATCATGTTCGCAAGACAGTTAGCTCGTGCAGTGAAGGCTCCTCAGGTCGCCGCCTGGAGTCGAAAATCAGTTTCTCAGTTTTCGACTGTGCAAGAGAATACGATCCGTTTGATCTTTGTGGACCGCGAGGTAACGTATTTCGCAGCGTTTTGCATCATCTGCGGCGGGGTCCATGTGTAACGTTGATGTTCTGTTAAATGTCCAGGGTAATCGTGTGACCGTGCCTGCTCGTGTGGGAAAGACGTTGTTGGAAGCTGCCCTTCTGCACAAGGTTGATATTGAGGGTCCTTGCGAAGGTGGCGGAGCCCCGACGGATATTCAGCGCACGGAAAAGTGGAACGAATCAGTTTTTGGCGAGGGCCCCACGTGCTTCTTCTGCCACGTACAAATCCCATCAGCATTCCATCATTTGTTGCCTCGTGAAACAGCAATTGAGAGGGAGGGATTGAAGGATGTCTGGGAAGAAGAATACACATCTTCTTCCAGATTAGCCTGCCAGATCGTACTGGAGAAGAAGCACGATGGCATGGTGGTATTTGTTCCTGATGCGCCCCCGGTGGATGTTATATAAACATCCACCGAGGCCTTCAGTGGTAGAGAGTAGTGGGTGGACCGTGATTGTTGAAAGGCTGAACTGACGGATCAACAGCTTGGCTTTTCAGCATCCGGCTGGCCTGTTTTTGGTTTGGGGTGGTTAGTTGGTTCTGTTCGTGTAAAAATAGAATTCAAGTAATTATCAACGTTGTGGTTTCGATTGTTTTGCTTGTTTTTCGTTTGAGTTAACTGAGGTGCGTTGAGAAGCAGCTTGTCAAACGTCGTTGGTGGTATCAGGAGGCGGGGGTCATTCGCCGGGAGATCAAAGAACGGGTTTCTTGGACATATCGGATGTGTTCACGCATCTATGTGGGCATCATCTCAGCTGATACCACCGATATCCTGCATATCTATCATCTCAAATTAACTCGAACAGCATCAAAATGAAACAAACAGTCGACAATTCGAAAGAAACATGATAATTATGATATACAATTTCAGAACCAACTAACCACCCCAAACCAAAAACAGGCCAGCCGGATGCTGAAAAGCCAAGCTGTTGATCCGTCAGTTCAGCCTTTCAACAATCACGGTCCACCCACTACTCTCTACCACTGAAGGCCTCGGTGGATGTTTATATAACATCCACCGGGGGCGCATCAGGAACAAATACCACCATGCCATCGTGCTTCTTCTCCAGTACGATCTGGCAGGCTAATCTGGAAGAAGATGTGTATTCTTCTTCCCAGACATCCTTCAATCCCTCCCTCTCAATTGCTGTTTCACGAGGCAACAAATGATGGAATGCTGATGGGATTTGTACGTGGCAGAAGAAGCACGTGGGGCCCTCGCCAAAAACTGATTCGTTCCACTTTTCCGTGCGCTGAATATCCGTCGGGGCTCCGCCACCTTCGCAAGGACCCTCAATATCAACCTTGTGCAGAAGGGCAGCTTCCAACAACGTCTTTCCCACACGAGCAGGCACGGTCACACGATTACCCTGGACATTTAACAGCAACACAGAACATCAACGTTACACATGGACCCCGCCGCAGATGATGCAAAACGCTGCGAAATACGTTACCTCGCGGTCCACAAAGATCAAACGGATCGTATTCTCTTGCACAGTCGAAAACTGAGAAACTGATTTTCGACTCCAGGCGGCGACCTGAGGAGCCTTCACTGCACGAGCTAACTGTCTTGCGAACATGATGGAAGGTTGGAAGTGGAAAGAGATAAGAGAAGTGAAGGGTGTCCTCACAGACAGAGCAGTCAATCACTCAAGTTCGGGGCCTCACAAAGAAAACCAATAACTAGCCAAGTAGCCAAGTCCAATAGCCAAAAGCAACGACGATAAAAACGAGCACGACGATTGCGATGTCTGCTGCAGGGCGTTCTGTGACACAGTGTCCTCGACACAATCACAGTTATGTTTGGTGTTGATATGTGTATAGTTGCTAAGTTAGGGCTGTTGTTTTGATACCGCTTCTTCTCCTGCGAGAACGAGAAAGTTGAGCTTTGGAAGCCACCTCGACATCGACGTTCATCAGAACAATTCAAATTGAATGGAAGATGTTTGAATAAGCCTGGATAAGGTTTCCTCTCCCACCCCCTTGACACCAGAGATGAATATTTTTGCACTGATTCTGCTTTCCGTGACGCTGGTTTCGACGATGTCGTTCACTACGAAAGGAGCTAGACTGCTGAGCAGGAAAGATATTTTGTGTCGTGGGCCAGGAATGTCGTGCTTCATGTCCGCACAAAACTTCCCACCTTTGGATGCTTCCACAAAAGAAATGATCGAGAGATTAGTGAATTCCTCGAAAGTGGTTCTGTTTATGAAAGGAACCAAAGCCTTTCCTCAATGGTGAGTGATCGTGAGTATTTCTGATGAAACGTACTGCCACATGAATTGATGAATGAATGAATGACTAGTGGGTTTTCTAATGCGGCTTGTCGAATTCTCCAATCAATAAACTGTGACTTCGCCGCCATCAATGTTTTGGACGACGACCGAATTCGACAAGGAATAAAGTCGTACTCCATGTGGCCAACGATTCCACAGCTTTATATCGATGGGGAGTTTATTGGTGGATCGGATATTATGAGGGATCTTCATGCTTCTGGGGATTTATACCATAAACTGTTCTCTGCTAAATAATGAGACATCGTGCCGTGTACGTCGATCCCTAAATGAACTGACGATCGATTTGCTGTGGATTCTCAATTAATTGTACAGCATCTCAGACAAACTAAACGATATGAACAATTCTGAGGGTGGTATTATAATCGCGAGCGTGAAATAAAAAGGCAGACACTGGTGTCAAGAATGATACTTGGGATCCAAATATCTCAAATGATGTGCATGAAGACACGGTAGATAATAGAAAACTTGGCCAGTCGCTTGTGTTTTCGTAATTCTTGTTCCATCGGTCTGCCCGATAAAAACCGCAAGAATAAAGAAAGTGACCAGACACATGTTACGCATTCCCACAACTCCTGAATTGCTCGATTTCTTTGTTGCTCTGTTTTGACCTTCAGATCTTGCTGCAAAAAGACAGATCCAACGAGGCGCGTCATCACTATGTAATAAGGGCGAAGGATCATGGAACTGAAAATTTGGGTTGGCGACAGCTCTCTGGCAGCCTGCAGTAACGAAAAAGCACTAAGCAAGAGAATTCGAGCGAAGAGTTCCACGTATATGAGCAACAGAGCCAACGGCTTCCAGACGAACAAAAGCAATAGAAGAAGTATCGAATCGAGGAAGAAGGAAATGAATCGATTCATTTCATATCCCAAGAAACGTTGAACGCTACATGCAACAACAAAAATGGTTTTAGTACAAGATGCGCAGTGAGAACAGAAGAACAGAAGAACTCACCTCACACGGCGTTTCACATTATATGGATGATCAACCGCGTTTCTCTGAACCAAGGCCCGGACTTCATCATTAAGAGGCAAACCTCTTGACTCGAGATAGGTAACACAGTCCTTTATTCCCAAATTATATAACCAATCAATATTGCGCTTGGAATACGGTGGAGCAAACGTCCACCACAAGGGAACGTAGCGAGACGGCTTGATGTCGCACTCATCGAAATAGAATGGCGAAACCGTGACTGTTTCTTCATTTTCAATTGGTTGAAAATCAGACAGGCCCCCGTCAATATACCACGAGTCGCCAATTTTCTTCAGAGGGGCAAAAGGAAATGCCGCACTGGATGCAAGCAGATAATCAACCAATTCATCCTTGGACGCAAACTTTTTTGCAGTAACTCGTTCAAAGTATGGAAGTCTGGTGACCGCAACATTCAGTTGACCTTCAGGGATCTCAGTGTACCTTTCGAGAAGTTGCATTTCTAAGCACCTGGTAACGTAGTGCGATAGTTTGAACAAACCTAGAAGGTCGCCATACGCCTGAGGAACACAATAATCTTTGCAAAACTGAATGGCATCGTCGTATTCACCATCAACAACTAAGCCTATCGCCGTCAGAGCTCCTGCGGAGCAGCCATAGTATCGCACTCCTTTCGAATATTTTGCAACTTGGAGCGCTTTTGCCACACCAAACATATAAAATTGCAACCAACCGCCACATGCAAAACTCATGGACTCCCAAGGGGCTAAACCCTCGTTCACTCGCTTTCTCTCCTTTGCATTCAATGTATGCACCATGGCTATTGCAGTTGAGGGAAGGAGGACAGATGACAGCTGCGAGAGAAAAAAATAGTAGAAGCCAAGATTCCTCGACCTGCAACGAATATCAACCGGAGAAGAAGTCAAGTGGATTGAAAAGACTCTAACTTCCTCACAGCTCCTCGATTATAGTGTTTTCTTTGATGACCTCGGCTCTGTTTGCTGTTGCTGTTGGTCTTGGACGATGTCGACGTTTGATGATGCTGCTGTTCCTCGCGATGGTGGTCATCGTCTCCTCTTACACAAACACCCCAAATACTACTTTGGGTATGGATCCCAATACCCAAACCAATCTGTAGACGTTTCAACTTTCTGTCTCATCAACCTCCGGTGCAGCAGCATGGAGCAACAAAAAGTGAAAGCAAAAGTTGGTTGCGAGTGAGATGTGTTGTTGATCACATCAGAATTGTTACACAGTCAGTTTTTTTTTCGACAGTGCGAATCCTCTTCTGAAGGCACTTTAAAGAGATTTTTATCATCTGATAACAGCGAAGTCTCCATCATCAATGGCGAGCCAAGTGGCGATTCATGAACCGTTATCTCTTGTGACGGATTATAATATTGCTGAAAGGTAGTTTTGGACATCGATTCGGATTAATTTATTTTCCTAACACTCAGTATCATTACATAGCAATAAAGATGAAAATACTGACATTCTCACCTATGAAGCTCAAAAAATGATTGGGCATGGTGCATTCGGAGCGGTTTTCATCGCGAATGTTCTTGAAACTGGTGAGACGGTCGCGATTAAGAAAGTTCTTCAAGACCGTCGCTTCAAAAATCGTGAACTTCAAACATTGCGAATGATATCCAAGCGCCCTCACCCTTATATTGTTTCTCTTCGGCACTACTTTATTTCGCAAGGCACTAAATCCGACGACGTATACTTGAACTTGGTAATGGACTTTGTCCCTGACACCATCTATTCTATCTCGAGATATTTTGCAAAGAGAAAAGAACAAATGCCGCTGCTATCTGTTAAGGTTTATGTCTTCCAGCTGGCCCGAGCCCTTGCACATATCCATGGGATGGGTATTTGCCACCGGTAAGTTCGAGGTTCGAGCATTTGTGGACCTATCCTGACATGCGATTCAATACAGTGACATCAAGCCTCATAATCTGCTTGTGGATCCCCATTCAATGACGTTGAAGCTTTGCGATTTTGGCTCAGCGAAACTCTTCGTTCCGGGAGAGCCGAACGTTGCATACATTTGCTCGAGATTTTATCGCGCACCAGAACTCATTTTTGGCTCCACTGATTACACTTTTTCTATCGACGTATGGTCTATGGGGTGTGTCTTTGCTGAACTCCTTATCGGAAGTCCTTTGTTTCCCGGCAACTCTGGAGTCGACCAACTTGTCGAGATTATCAAGGTACGACGTCGTCTACTACCCAAGTTCCTTTCCTGATGTTTGTGCACTTCTAGATTTTGGGAACACCGTCAAAAGAGGAACTACGAATGATGAATCCAAGCTATCAAGAATTCAAATTCCCGCAGATACGGCCATTTCCCTGGGGCAGCATCTTTCGTCCCTCAACTCCGGCCGACATGGTTGATTGTATCGGCAAGATGCTGTGTTTTACTCCAGCGACCCGTGTCAAGGCGATTGAAGCATGTGCTCACCCGTGCTTTCTTGAGCTGAGAGCTTCACGATCACGGAATCCTGAGAGTTCATTTGTTGCATTGTCTTCAGAGTTGCTTCAGTTTACACCTGAAGAGCTATCTCTGGCCAGTACCGAAGTTCGAAATCTTCTTCTTGCGAACGATGCCACCCGGTGAGTTCGGCCCTGGGAGTCACAATACTACGAAAAACATGATGCTCCTTTGACACATTTGATTTATCTTTACCTCTTTCTTCTTTCGGCATTACGATCGTCCTGCCCTTGACAGGGTCCTGTAGTGTTTTCGTTGCTCAACTTCATTTTTTGTTTTTGACATGGATTTTGTGTCCCACCAACATCGTGTGCAACTGTATTGATAGGTTGCGCCGCAAGTTCCTTTGTAAGTATGTCCAAAGTAAGTGTACCGGCCCATACCCGTAATTTGCAATCAATTTATACATATGTAGTGATGAAAATGCGAGGTGGGTTCAGTGATCTTCTACAAGAATGGTGGCGTTGCAGGACCTGAGTCTCGATAACTCAGACCTGTTAAACGATAAATAAATCCATTATCTTTAAAATGAGCCCTTGCTCGTAAAATTTGGTGCAAAATTCATTTCGGGTATATTATATTGTACGTATTCACGGCTTGCCGCCACAACTTCTCGGGAGCCAACCCGAGAGAAAAAATGTGCAGTCGAGTTGTGTGCATGCACTTTCATTCCAACCCCTCCGCTGTGTCGCGACGACACACACTCGCACGTGCTGCTGGCGACGCCGACAGTGAAAATTTCGAGCATCATCGTGATCAGGACCGACATGCGGCAGGCCGGTGGAGGACGGTTGGTTGCTGCTGTGGCGAGATTCCCATGCAAAGACACAAACCAAAATCCTTTCGTTCGAGATCGCTTCCTCCAATCGATCTTTGACGATACGTACACCTCGTGTGGATCTCTTCATCAATTCTTCTCCTTAGTTATTTGTTAGTTAGGATTCCTTTCAAGACAAGATGTCCGCTAAAGCTATTCGTGAGTATTATGGCAAGAAGCTGGTCTCCAGATGGCTGTCCAACTACTCTGGATCCAATGTGTACAACTTGGAAGATCGTGCGTTGCTTGTGACCTCGTCGGCTATTCGTCCTGAGGACCCTGGATCTTTCGAGTCTTTGAAGGTTGACCACCCTTGGCTCTCTGAGACAAAGCTTGTCGTGAAGCCTGATCAGCTCATCAAGAGAAGAGGAAAGGCTGGTTTGCTTGCCATCAACAAGACCTGGCCTGAAGTGGTTGACTGGATTAAGGAGCGCATGAACAAGGAATGCAAGGTTGAGCGTGTCACTGGCATCCTTGATACCTTCATTGTCGAGCCGTTTGTTCCTCACAAGCAAGAAGATGAGTACTACATTTGCATCCAGGTAATGCCGTCGGGAGGTTGGAACGATCCTGCTCTTGCTTGCTAACATACATACCCTGTTTCGTCTTGTTCTCAGAGCTTCCGTCACAACGACGAAATTCTTTTCTACCACGAAGGTGGTGTTGATGTTGGAGATGTTGATTCCAAGGGTGTGCGCTTGTCGATCGATGTGGGAGCTCTCCCCACCGTCGAGTCTGTCAAGGCCGCCTTGTTGACGCACGTCCCTGCGGGACGCCAGGATTACTTGGCCAGTTTCATCGTTGCCTTGTTCAAGTTGTTCCGTGATTTGAACTTCGTGTACATGGAAATCAATCCGTTGGTCGTGACTGACGATGGACGCATCACTCCCTTGGATATGGCTGCAAAGATTGATGAGACTGCCCATTTCTTGAGCTCGGCTCAATGGGGTACCATTGAATTCCCTGCTCCTTTTGGACGTGCGGAGTTCCCTGAAGAGGCGTTCATCAAGAAGTTGGATCAGTCTTCTGGTTCTTCCCTCAAGTTGACCATTTTGAACCAATACGGCCGTATCTGGACCATGGTTGCCGGTGGTGGAGCGTCCGTCGTCTATGCTGATACTATCTCTGACTTGGGATTCGGCGAGGAATTGGCCAACTACGGAGAATATTCCGGTGCTCCTACGTTGCAGGAGACCTACGATTATGCTCGCACGATCTTCTCGTTGATGTGCCGTCACAAGGACCCTCGTGGCAAGATCTTGATCATTGGTGGTGGCATTGCCAACTTCACTGATGTTGCTGCGACTTTCACTGGCATCCAAAAGGCCATGAAGCAATACCGTGAGGAGCTTTTGGAGAACAAGGTGGATATCTGGATCCGTCGTGCTGGTCCTAACTACCAGGAGGGCTTGAAGAACATGCGCATCACTGCTGATGAGCTTGGCTTGCCTGTTCACCTGTACGGTCCTGAGACTCACATCACCGCGGTCGTGCCTCTGGCTCTTGGCTTGCGCGACGCCAGCGATTATCCCGAGTTCGATGCGGCCCAGGACAACCGCAATATGATGGCTGCCACCAAGGGAAGCTCCTCCACCTCCGATATCGCCAGTTTGGATAAGTCTTCTGCCTCCGCTGAAACCGCTGCTCCTGCTGCTGCCGATGCTGCTCCTGCCGCTGACGCCACTCCTGCTGCTGCTTCTTCTTCCTCTGTGAAGCACAACATCGAGAACTTCACTCCTGAGACCCGTTCGATCGTCTACGGTCTGCAGACTACCGCTGTTCAGGGTATGTTGGACTTCGACTTCATGTGCAAGCGCCCTCGTCCTTCCGTTGCCGCTATGGTCTTCCCTTTCTCTGGCAACCACTACACCAAGTTGTACTGGGGTACTGATGAGACCTTGGTTCCTGTCTACACGACCATCGGCGAGGCGGTCGCCAAGCATCCTGACGTCACCGTCATGATCAACTTCGCTTCGTTCCGCTCGGTCTACGAGACGGTCAACGATACGTTGAACTACTCTCACCAAATTAAGACTATCGCTATCATCGCTGAGGGTGTCCCTGAGTCGCAGACCCGTCAGATCATCAAGAACGCCAACGAGAAGGGTGTTGGTCTCATTGGCCCTGCCACCGTCGGTGGTATCAAGCCTGGCTGCTTCCGTATCGGTAACACCGGTGGTATGTTGGACAACATCATTATGTCGAAGTTGTATCGCCCTGGTTCCGTGGCTTACGTCTCGAAGTCTGGTGGAATGTCCAACGAGTTGAACAACATCGTCGCTCGTAACTCCGATGGTGTGTACGAAGGTGTGGCCATTGGTGGTGACCGTTACCCTGGTTCCTTATTCTTGGATCACTTGTTGCGTTACAACGACAACCCTGAGGTGAAGATGATGGTCTTGTTGGGCGAGGTCGGTGGTATTGACGAATACGCCGTGTGCGAGGCCATCAAGTCTGGTCGTATCACGAAGCCTTTGGTCGCTTGGGTCATGGGTACCTGCGCGTCTATCTTCCCGTACGAAGTGCAGTTCGGTCACGCTGGTGCCATGGCCCGTGGTGACTTGGAAACCGCTGTTGCCAAGAACACTTCTTTGGCTGAAGCTGGTGCTTTCGTACCCAAGTCGTTCGATGCGATCGGCGAGAAGATCTACGAGGTGTACTCCTCGTTGGTCGCCAATGGCACCATCGTGCCTGTGCCTGAGCCTCCTGCGCCTAAGATCCCTATGGATTACTCGTGGGCGAAGCGCTTGGGTTTGATCCGTAAGCCTGCCAACTTCATCTCTTCGATTTCTGACGATCGTGGTGACGAGTTGTCGTACGCGGGTATGCCCATCTCGGAGGCCATCCACGAGGACATCGGCGTCGGTGGTGTGTTGTCTCTGTTGTGGTTCCGCCGTCGCCTGCCTCCGTATGCCACCAAGTTCATTGAGATGGTCTTGATGGTCTCTGCCGATCACGGCCCGGCTGTCTCCGGTGCCCACAACACCATCGTTTCTGCTCGTGCGGGTAAAGACCTGGTGTCCTCGCTGTGCTCGGGTTTGTTGACCATTGGCCCTCGCTTCGGTGGTGCCTTGGATGATGCTGCCAACATGTTCATGACCGCTGTTGATACGGGAATGAATGCGAAGAACTTTGTGGATACGATGCGCAAGCAGAACCAGTTGATCATGGGCATTGGTCACCGTATCCGCACGTTGACCAACCCTGACATGCGTGTCAAGTTGGTGAAGGAATACGCCAAGAAGTACTTCCCCGCGACTCCTGTGCTGGATTTCGCCTTGGAGGTCGAGCAAGTCACGACGAAGAAGAAGGCGACGTTGATTTTGAACGTCGATGGATGCATTGCTGCGTGCTTCGTGGACTTGTTGCGCAACTGCGGTGCCTTTGACTTGGCGGAAGCGAATGAGTTGTTGGCCAACGGCTGCTTGAACGGTTTGTTCGTGGCGGGTCGTACCATTGGTTTCATTGGTCACTTCATCGACCAGAAGAGACTGAAGCAAGGCTTGTACCGCCATCCTTGGGACGACATCTCGTACCAAACGGACCTGTAAACACACTCGTCTAGTGCACGTTCTTGTCCACTCGGATACAGGTCGCCCGTCATCTTCGCTCTTCCCTCTTCTTTTTATTAGCGCTGTTGTTGATTTTTGTTTTGTTTCTTTGTCCATTGTTTGCCTGTGCAGCAGAGTATAGATAACTCCCCCCTCCCCCCCTAGCAACCCTCTCCCTCTCTGTCCTGCGTGTCGCGCTGTTCCTTTCTGCCGTAGGCCTATACACATCTCTATCGACTCTGCTCGTCAGTCACGCACTCGCTCACATGCCCTCACCCTCCACCCCACACCTCCACCCCCCCCCACAAATATACAGGGCACTTACTACTCTGCCCCTTTTGATAGAAAAATCTGGTAGCTGTAACGCGTTTTGTCTAAATGCACACACTCACTTCACCGAGCGCACATCAACTCTCCTTCATAGATCGCAGTTATCATATATGTACAGTACATACAGCACCCGAGCAGACACCGCTTCCAACCAATAGGTTGTGGGGTCGCGCATTTATGATTCGTGTATATCGGGATGCCAATCGGCTTGTGACAAGGTCTCGAGATTCCATTTCTCCTTTTGTTGCGCTTCGATTTCTTCTTGCAGTTGAGGGGTCAAGATCTGCCAGATGTACATCGTGGCACAGCAGTGCAAGAGAAACAGGTACAGAAACACGGCGTGGCGTGTGTAGGGATCGGTGAACAAGGCCCGCAAGAGTGTCGCCCACCATTGCTGACCAGGAATCAATCGCGTCGCGTAATGGGCTTGCGCCAACGTCGAATAGCGTTTGTCCAACTCGGTGAGGTGCTGCTGCTGCTGCTGTTGCTGTTGCTGTGAGGCGGGCGTCGTGCGTTGCTCCAGATCTACCGCCGACGGCACCGTGTGCGCCCCTCCACCGGGGCGGCGTTGAACAGACGATGTCGCCGAGAACGATGCAGAAGGATCTGTCAAGGATGAGGCCGCCGAGGACGACGAGGCCGAAGAAGAAGACGACGACGACAACGACGACGACGCCTCCTGCTGCAGCTGCGTCACCCGCTCATAGAGCAGGACGTTTTCTTGCGTCAGTTTGTCCATCTCCTGCTGCCAACTGTCTTCCTTCTGTCGGTATTGACGCACCTGTTCTTCCAGTTCCCGACGGGCTTTCAAGAATCGATCACGTTGTTTGACCAGTGACTCTTGCACGATTTTGTTGCTGTTTTGCTCGTTGGTAGTGTTGATGATGGTGGTGGTGGTCGGCGTCGTGGTCGACGGCCCGTTGACCGCCGTGGGAGACGTCAACAACGCCTCCAAGTCACGTCCTTCGCTGTCGCCGCCATCGACCGACGAAGCTATCGCGTCGGCAGGATTCGTGAGCTTCGTTCGTGGACCACCAGTCGTGGTGGCGGTCGTCGCACTGGTGGTGGCGTGGGCAGCGGACGACGGCTGTTTGGCGAATAACTGCTGCTGCGTCATCATCAAATCCTTCTCCAACTGCTGCAGCTCTTGCTCCTTGTCATGTACCATTCGTTTCCATTTGTCGAGTTGTGCTTGCATCTCCAGTTGTTGTTGGCCGCGCTGTTGCTCTTGACGTCGGAAGGTGGCGACTTCTTGATCCAAGCGCTGCAGTCGATCGGTGATGAACGTTTCGATGTCTTCCCATCGTACGAAGCGTAATGTCGCCAGTGCAGCGGTGTCTGACGACGACGTTGGATCGGGACGGTCTTCCGTGGCGGTATTCCACGTGGCATGTGTCGGGAAATAGCCAATTTTGGTGGCGAAGTCTTGTAGATGTTTCGGTGGACTGGCCAGCCGCTCCATCTCCAACTGATGGACCTTCTGTCGCAATTGATCAATGGTGGCTTCGGATTGATGTCGATGACTGCTGTATTGTTCCTGGGATTGCGTCAATTGCTGTTGCACATGGCGCACGTCTTGGTCACGGGTATCCAACTCTTTCTGCAAACGCGCATTCAGCGATTCCAGATTCCCCATGTCGAGGACCAATTGACGAACTTTGTCGTCACTGGCTTGACGTCGTCGTTGTTCGTTTTCATACATTTCTTGTGCATTGTTGGACTGTAAGAACTGTGCTTGCATGTTGGCCAGGGACTGCATCAACGAGGCAACTTCTTGGTCCTTCACATGCAACGAGTCTTCTAGCTGTTGCATGGAGAGCAAGTGACGTTGTTGTAGTGATTCTTGAAGGGATAATTCCTGGGCTTGCAATTGGCGTTCGTACGTGGCTTTCAAATCAATCAATTCAGAATCATACTGGAGCCGGAGTGTGTGTAGTTCGTGAGCCAAATCCTCTTGATACTTCTGCTGTAAGCGTTCAGACTCAGAGAGCGACACCGACAGCCCAATATTCATAGGTTCAATAGCCGCTGTCATAGCATTCGATGTACCAGAAGCATGGCCGGTAGACGAATGAGAACCGGTCGGACCATGGTCACTGATTGTGGCCAACAGAGTTTCCGCGATTTTAAACTGACTCGCGGCTCGCTGGCACGCGTCTTTCGTCGATAAACACAACGAAACGCTTTGCTCTAGGGCTAATTTACTTTCCACGAGATATTCACGCGAATCTTTGTATAACGATAGAAACGCAGCTTCGCTGTACTTGGCACAGGACGTCAGGTGGTCGTATTCCTTCTTGAAAGTATCGATCACCTGCTGTGTCTCCTTTCTGATTCCTTCCAACACATCATTGGTTTCTGATTCCTCGTGAGAAGATAGCTGTGGAAGCGACTCTGTTAAGAACTTCTTGATGATAGTGCTGAGTTTCTTTCGTCGTTGCATGTACTCCTCCTTCATTTCGGCAACTTTCATCGCAGAATCGTCCAACGCCTGCCAATAGTCTTCAATCTGATCATTATGAGGAAATCGCTTCAATGATTCCTGGCAGTTGTACAGCGTGAGATAGATGTCACCGACTTCTTTGACAATATCGAAAGGTGCGAACTTCTCCGCCTGTTGACCGTGGAGATACTCTTCGAAGATACCCGCATTTAGGGCATTTTCGGTCTTCTCCACCGTATTTTCAAACTCAGATGGATCCATTTCGGTTCATATCTCTTTCCATAAAATGAATCTTGTTGTGCGTCACTTGGATAACAAGTAACAACGATGAGTTCACTGCTGCGACGAGATTGAATTACCACCCCAACTTCCCCAGATGATGGGAGAGAAGGCGTGATGAAACGGATGCATCGCCGACACACGCGCCATCGATCGCTGACGCGCTCTTCCAAATGACTGCTGTCCGGTGTGTCGAGACACTCCAAACCTGTGTGTTGTGGAAAAAGGAAAAAAATAGAGCCAACTCTCTCAACTCCGCTTCAAACCAAGTTGACTTGTCTTTGTTGCACGAACGCAAGCAACGACGCAAACACTTTCTAGTCATTTCGAAGAGTATTCTTCTCTATTCTTGTTGTCAGACGGGGATTGAATTGGGAACGGAGATTGCAGTTACCACCGACAGTTTTGCAAAGTTCACCTCTCAACCTTTTCCGAATCTTTTCTTGTTTTCGAGCTCAATTTTAAGAAGTATACAAGAATGGCAGCCCCACAACAAGATCAAGACTTACCCACCAATGATCCCAATCTTCAGAATCCGTAAGTGTTCGTTCGCAATGCGACTGACGGAACGAGTTCGACTAAGCTTGTGTTGCTGTGATTCTTGCGTGGGATGTGTTGGGTTAGGCGAGATGTGCGATCAGATACGATCAGTTATGATGCTCAGAAGATGATTGGCCACGGATCATTCGGTGCAGTGTTTCTTGCGAAAGTGTCGGATACGGATGAAGTCGTAGCAATCAAGAAAGTCTTACAAGATCGACGATTCAAGAACCGCGAGCTGCAGATCATGCGGCAGCTCACCAAACAACCTCACCCTTTCATCGTCACGTTGAAGCATCATTTTGTGAGCAAAGGCTCCAAGTCGGACGATGTGTATCTGAACCTGGTGCTGGAGTACATTCCGGAAACAATATATTCGGTGTCGAAGTACTTTACGCGCAGGAAAGAGTACATGCCCATTTTCTCAGTGAAATTATATATGTATCAGCTGTGTCGATCTCTTGCTCACATCCACGGCATGGGCATCTGCCACAGGTAAGGATCATTTGAGTGTCAGGTGATGTGACCGCGATGGCTGATGATGTGTGTGGTGTTTGTGCGTGCTGCGTTGTACAGAGATATCAAGCCCCACAACTTGCTCGTCGATCCCGTGCGTCACATTTTGAAGCTTTGCGATTTTGGCTCAGCGAAGGCGTTTGTGAAGGGTGAACCCAACGTGGCGTATATTTGTTCTCGTTTCTATCGTGCGCCGGAGCTGATTTTGGGCGCCACCGACTACACCACAGCCATCGATGTATGGTCGGCAGGCTGTGTGTTCGCCGAGCTGTTGACGGGACATCCTATCTTCCCTGGTATTTCGGGCGTGGATCAACTAGTAGAGATTATCAAGGTATGTCTGAGTCGTGCGAGGGTCGTTGGTGTTCGATGGGCCGTCCTAACGCTTGTACGTGTCTGGTTGATGTGTTGTATTGTAGATCTTGGGCACTCCAAGTCGTGATGAGGTCCGGAGCATGAATCCAGCGAATGCGGATTTCAAATATCCCACCATTTCTGGCAAGAGCTGGAACACCATTTTCCGACCGTCCACCACACCTGATACCATCGAGTTGATCCAGCGCATGCTGTGCTACAACCCCGAGATTCGCACAAAGAGCATCGAAGCTTGTGCGCACAACTTCTTCGACGAGCTTCGTTTGCCCACCACGACGATGCCAGACCGCACTCCGCTTATGCCTGAATTGTTTACTTACACGGCGGAGGAGCTGGTGATGGCAACGCCAGACGTGGTGTCTGTGCTGCAGCGTCGTTTGCCGGACGGTTCGTTGAACCCCGCGACGACGGCTGCGTCGGCCACTCCGGCTGTGGCACAACCGCAGTCTATTGCGGCAGCGGTCCCTCCAGCAACGGCTGCGACGGAGACCGTTGTGTCTGCCACAACGGAAGCGACGGAGGCAGTTCCAACTGCCGCGTCTGCGGCGACAGTGGTGCCCGAAGCGGTTGCACCCAGTGCGGAGGCAGCGGCGCCTGCAGCAGCAGCAGCAGAGGCGACGGAGGGACATTAGAGTAGCTGACCTTTGTCGTCCGTTTTCGTAATTTTGCCCCAGTTTTATTCATGCCTACCCTCTCCCTCCCCTCATCTGATTATCTCTGAACCCACCCCTGCGGTGTCCGCATTTACCCATGATAAAGTGAAGTACATACTTGATTATTAATTATTCACTATAAATAAATAAACAACTTTTGCTCCCTTCTCTTGTGTCTTGTTCTGGTGTTTGAAAAGCAACAGCTATAGGCAGTTCGGATGCACACAACAGGACTTGATCGTGAGGCTGATATGAATGAGCATCAGCTGCGTTGCCGACCATCGAAGGGCCGCAGTCACTCTTCAAATTGGGGAGGGACGACACAACCAACAAGCAAGGGAGGGTTGGAGAAGTTATTTATGGATGTTTTATATATAGTCAACAATTAATCACCAAGACTGTACGTCACTTGAGGAAAGGAGTGGAGATGCGAATAAAACAGAGGCAAAATTACGGAAACGAGGGCGCGAGAGAGAAAACGTCAGAGCAGCACACGCTTAATGTTCCTCCGTCGCCTCTGCTGCTGCTGCTGCAGGCGCCGCTGCCTCCGCACTGGGTGCAACCGCTTCGGGCACCACTGTCGCCGCAGACGCGGCAGTTGGAACTGCCTCCGTCGCTTCCGTTGTGGCAGACACAACGGTCTCCGTCGCAGCCGTTGCTGGAGGGACCGCTGCCGCAATAGACTGCGGTTGTGCCACAGCCGGAGTGGCCGACGCAGCCGTCGTCGCGGGGTTCAACGAACCGTCCGGCAAACGACGCTGCAGCACAGACACCACGTCTGGCGTTGCCATCACCAGCTCCTCCGCCGTGTAAGTAAACAATTCAGGCATAAGCGGAGTGCGGTCTGGCATCGTCGTGGTGGGCAAACGAAGCTCGTCGAAGAAGTTGTGCGCACAAGCTTCGATGCTCTTTGTGCGAATCTCGGGGTTGTAGCACAGCATGCGCTGGATCAACTCGATGGTATCAGGTGTGGTGGACGGTCGGAAAATGGTGTTCCAGCTCTTGCCAGAAATGGTGGGATATTTGAAATCCGCATTCGCTGGATTCATGCTCCGGACCTCATCACGACTTGGAGTGCCCAAGATCTACAATACAACACATCAACCAGACACGTACAAGCGTTAGGACGGCCCATCGAACACCAACGACCCTCGCACGACTCAGACATACCTTGATAATCTCTACTAGTTGATCCACGCCCGAAATACCAGGGAAGATAGGATGTCCCGTCAACAGCTCGGCGAACACACAGCCTGCCGACCATACATCGATGGCTGTGGTGTAGTCGGTGGCGCCCAAAATCAGCTCCGGCGCACGATAGAAACGAGAACAAATATACGCCACGTTGGGTTCACCCTTCACAAACGCCTTCGCTGAGCCAAAATCGCAAAGCTTCAAAATGTGACGCACGGGATCGACGAGCAAGTTGTGGGGCTTGATATCTCTGTACAACGCAGCACGCACAAACACCACACACATCATCAGCCATCGCGGTCACATCACCTGACACTCAAATGATCCTTACCTGTGGCAGATGCCCATGCCGTGGATGTGAGCAAGAGATCGACACAGCTGATACATATATAATTTCACTGAGAAAATGGGCATGTACTCTTTCCTGCGCGTAAAGTACTTCGACACCGAATATATTGTTTCCGGAATGTACTCCAGCACCAGGTTCAGATACACATCGTCCGACTTGGAGCCTTTGCTCACAAAATGATGCTTCAACGTGACGATGAAAGGGTGAGGTTGTTTGGTGAGCTGCCGCATGATCTGCAGCTCGCGGTTCTTGAATCGTCGATCTTGTAAGACTTTCTTGATTGCTACGACTTCATCCGTATCCGACACTTTCGCAAGAAACACTGCACCGAATGATCCGTGGCCAATCATCTTCTGAGCATCATAACTGATCGTATCTGATCGCACATCTCGCCTAACCCAACACATCCCACGCAAGAATCACAGCAACACAAGCTTAGTCGAACTCGTTCCGTCAGTCGCATTGCGAACGAACACTTACGGATTCTGAAGATTGGGATCATTGGTGGGTAAGTCTTGATCTTGTTGTGGGGCTGCCATTCTTGTATACTTCTTAAAATTGAGCTCGAAAACAAGAAAAGATTCGGAAAAGGTTGAGAGGTGAACTTTGCAAAACTGTCGGTGGTAACTGCAATCTCCGTTCCCAATTCAATCCCCGTCTGACAACAAGAATAGAGAAGAATACTCTTCGAAATGACTAGAAAGTGTTTGCGTCGTTGCTTGCGTTCGTGCAACAAAGACAAGTCAACTTGGTTTGAAGCGGAGTTGAGAGAGTTGGCTCTATTTTTTTCCTTTTTCCACAACACACAGGTTTGGAGTGTCTCGACACACCGGACAGCAGTCATTTGGAAGAGCGCGTCAGCGATCGATGGCGCGTGTGTCGGCGATGTATCCGTTTCATCATTTTGAACTTTTTGTGTACGATATATCCAAAAAGGTATCTGTACTAAATGGATCACGCGTCAACGATTTATGTACACACTCATAATTTGATTTTGAATGATCGCCGCGACGAACCAGTTTTGGCGATGAACTGGTGGCAAGATTTAGGATATAAAAGCACAAGTCATGGAAACAAGAAAGAGTTTGATGCGAAAATATCATTTGATTTTCTTTAGGAGTTCGTGAAAGTATGAAATCATCGTATTTTCCGCACATTGAGGAATCGGAGCTCTCTTCGGAGACTCCATACGTAAAGAGGATTTGTCCTCCTCCTGCAGCGCATGGAAACAGTTCTCGGGCGCAAAATAGAAGCACCGATGAGCCTATTGTTTACCCCGTTCATAACCACAATGATGGATTGCTTCACTTCCCGTCGAGCACCAGAGTTCTATGGGACCGTACCGCACTTGCACCCCCCATCTATCTCAAACCAAGCGAAGTTTTGCCCAATTTGATTCTTGGTGGTAGAGAAGTGAAAAAGCTCCTTTCGCTTATGGATCAAAGCTACGAGCTGCCGTCTGGTTCGGCGGGTCAAACCTTCAATGCAAATGCTTACGTCTATCATCACTCGACGCTACCTAAAACTCATCAAGCATTAGTGCAACTGTTGTCGAGAGGAATCGTGCAAGATCGTTCCGACTATTATTTATCCTTCGAACGGCACACTACTCATGATTTGCAGCTGACTATCCCCATCGTTCGTTCCGCCAATGTACAGCTGAACTCCATTCAGTAAGACACCGGCTGCTAAAAGTGATATTCACCGTTGTTTTCTAAACCTGTCATGGTTCCTTTGTTCGCTTCAGATCACTGCAGGATAATCTATGGCGGTCTGTTTCATCGAGTAAAGAGTTTAGTCTGAAACATTATGTTCGAATTCGTGCACAAGGGTCCCTGAACAAATCCTCCGACGCCAATGGCGGAAGAGGCGGAAAGTTTCGCTTCGAAGCCATCGTGCCCGATGTTGCGTTGCAGGTAGTTCCTGTCTACCCATTGCCTATTCTAAGTACAGCGATGGCAACGACACTGTTAGATACGGGCAGCGACGCTGTTCGACAAAGTTCAGTGCCCACCCGACGTGTTGACGCTCGTTTGGCGACGTTTGAAGCGACGAATATGGGCTACATGACGCTCAATCAAACAAGAAAGGTCGTTTTCTTGGCCGATTCTGATTCATCGTTGTCGTCAACTCCTGTTATTGGCGTTTGGGTTCGAATCGCCGCCAGTATGAATCCGCAAGCCGCGTCCGAATATGACTGGGCGAGTTTAGCGCGTCATCCGTATTGTTGGACCGCCGCCATGCGCTTTTTGTTTCACGAACGACTGGTTCAACGTGTATATGTTGCGCAAGATACCTTTCTCATGGTACGTCGACTCAAACAACCAATATGTGTGATTGATGCTCGCTAACCTTCGCCTCTCACCTGTGGAACAGGCCATGTTGGTGGGCGAGTCGGTCTATTTCTGTGAGGTCACCGCGAGTGTCGGCTCTACGGGAGAGCCAGTAACGTATCGTGGCAGTAATAATGCCGATTCGAATGAAGAAAACGATCTAGGTCCGCTCTCTCGCACCACTACGCGTAGCTTGGACTTCGTTCATTTGGACTTCACCGCCTCTCTGAACAGTGAGAACGACATTGGTAAGGGAGATTCACAGCGACAACGATACACCCGGCCGACCATCTCACTGATCGTTCCTTCATAGATATGGGTCGAGCAGACGATCAAATGGGCGGGGTCGTGTGTCGATTCAAACCCGTTCTTGGTCACGCGTCCTCCGCCAACCGGTTACGTCTCTCACCACGTCCAACGCCCAGTCAAGAAGAACCATCGACACCAGAGTCCTCTCCAAAGCGCTTCAATCTTCTCTCCCCTATGTCGACCACTGTGTCTCCTGAGAAAGCGGTACCACCGCCATCGGTGTCATTCCCTCCCGCAGCGACGTCACAAGAGGCACCACCTGGCACGTTCTCCGCGATGATGACCGCCAAGAAACAAGACGCGTTGACCGCTGCCCAACTGGCAGTTCCCTCAAAGACAGGAGGAGCATCACTACCCGTGGATTATTACCACGAAGCTCCTTCACAAGAAAAGCTTCGTCAAGAGTTAGCCACCCGCAACCGTCCGGGTCACAGTCTGCAAGTGGATGATCATCTGGCGTATCGCTTTCCGGCGGACATTGTGGCCTCTCAACAACAGCAAATCGCCGCGTTGCAAGATGAAGTGGCGTCGTTGAAAGCCATGATTCGACTCCTGACCACCAATGTGGCTGCTGCTGCTGCTGTTGCTGCCAGCGGTGCCGTCGCTGCTACGGCTACTGCCAACGGTACCGCTGCAACTGTCACTGCCGCCGCCGCCGCCACCACCACCACCACCACCGCCACCAGAGCACCGGCAACGGCCCCAGCGACCACCTCTGCTACACCACAACATGACGTCAGCCTGTTGTTTGATTCCTTTCAACGACAAGTCATGCACGTATTGCGGGCATCCCACGAGGGTGATCCCACCCACACGACGAGTGATGCCCCTCGTCCACGTCCGATACCTGTTTTACTCGGTTCCGAGGCGGGAACATTGGATACGAACGTGTCCTCCACATGGCGGACAGGTGACATCGCAGAAGATAACGATGTGGTCCTCACTAAACCCTACGGCGCCACAACCAACGGCATGGACGCGTCGTTCTCCTCGTCGTCTACGAGGCCCACACCCCAAACGACGATGAACAAGACAGCGGGCGTTGCTTCCCATGCAGCCACAGCGCGTCACAACAACAACGACGACAGAATCGACGAAGACGACATCGAAGAAGAAGACGACGATGACCTTGTCTTGAACAGCAAGGACTACGACGAATCCGAAGTGGCGTTCTTTGTACGACGCAATTTCCGACCCAGTGTGCCGTCGTCGTACGTCCAAGCCAACGTGGAGGTCTCCTCGGTCGACCGCAGCCAACAGGTCAGTGGTGGTCACAAGAGTATACCCACCACTACTGAAGCATCGTTGACCCCGTCCACCACGGGTCCTTCCGCGGCGTCGTTACCAAAGAAAAAGAAGAAATCGATGCAACGTGATACGACGAGTGCCACCACCTCCGCCAATAAAGCTACTTCCGCCAACAACAAAACCACCGCCTCTGCTGCACCGGCCACGACGACCGCCGCCTCGTCCGCCACGATGATGGCTTCTTTCGTCGATGACTACGACACCAACGAGTACGATGTGGTTGATGAGTATCTCGATGAAGATGTTCTGCAGCAGCATCGGGACGACGAAGACTTCGCCGACGAAGTCTACTTGCCACCGTCGTCGATCTTGCATCGATCCAGTTCGTTTAAGACAACGGCGGGGTCTACGCCAGTGCGGGGTGGGGGCAAAGGAGCACAGCCATCGTCAATGCCATCCGCGGCAAGACCGTCACCCGGGGGTGCAGCGAAGTCCTCCACCGCGGCGTGGTTGGATGAAGCAGAGCGATCGTTGCTGCGTGAAAGCGAGGTATGCCCGCTGTCTATTGGTCTGACGTGAAACCTGTTTGCTCATTGATGTGCATGTGCGCTGTTGTGCTGATATGTAGTCGATTCTAGCGATTGAATCCAAGTACCGATGAAAGAGGTAGAGTAGAGTGGGGGTGGCAAGAGAAGCAACTAGTCGCGTGTTGAGAGCCCGTTGTTGCGGCTGACCAAGAACAGAGCTGTCCGAGACGACCGGCTACCTGTCCACGAGTGTCCAGCTACGACCCTGCGCCACAAGGCATACCTAACGGTGTGGAAGTGAGTAGTTAATTAAAAATGCGAACGTAACCCCGCACACAAGGCCCCAATGTTCACGTGGGGAGGGGGGAGGGGAGACGAGAAGAGACAAGAAACTGCCATTGCCACTGCGCGTCACGTGCGTCGTTCCAATATGTACACCGAAGCAAAAAATCAAACAAGAAAATCAACCCCCTTGCCTTGATGAACCACAGACGATTCATGAATGTGTATGAAGAGGGAATCGCAAAACACAGGCGGAAAGTGGAGACGAAGCAACCATCCGACGGGTGACCCGTCGTTTATTTGCGCTTCTTCTCCTTCTGCTGCAATTGCACCGGATTGTCAATTCCGGGCGTAGAATTGATTCCCAGAATACGCACGCGATGCATTTGCGGGAGCTTGGCGATGATGCAAATGAAGAAAATGCCCAAGTTGACAATGACATAGAATTTCTTGTAATCGGCGGCTTGGCAAGCGATGTACGTCAACAGAGTGGGCATCAACATCAAGAACTTCTTGGTCTGCGTCCAAGGAGTACCCGCATCGATCTGCTCATACAAGGTGAAAGCATTGTATTCACCTTGGGTACTATCATCGGGGCAGCCCTTGATCCAATGGAAAAAAATGAAGGTGATCTGCCACAAACACATACAAGGTTAACAACGACGACGCAATCACGAGAGAATTCTCATACCGATTACTTACCACTCCATGAGCGATGTTCGTAACTGTCCACATGTCCTCGAAGCTGAACACTTGTGAAACATAAAGAACAGCTGCGAAGACCGCAACAAGTGCAATATAAAAGACTTTGATAAAAGGACCAGTGATCCATTCAGCGTTGAGGTTCTTGAATAAATCGTATTCTCCCTGACCGGGAACATACTTATCAGAGTAAGATCTGGGTAACTTCGACATGATGGAAGAACTGTGTGACAAACTTCTTGTGCCTGAGAAAGATTCTGCGTTAGGAACTTTGCTGTGGGATACCTCTGAAGAATGTTTCGAATGATAGCAAAACGGCGTACCAGAACAGAGACAATGTCGTTTTCTGCTTATCAAAAGTGAATGTGGAAGAAATAGCCAATTCGACTCCGTAAGGAAAGTGCCTCCTCTCTCGGCGTCTCTGTTGAGCATATTTTTTTCTCAGCGCATCGAAGAGAGGCAACAACGCGCAGCGAGTTGTCTTGTCGTGGATTCATGTCCTTTGTCGTTTGGTCGGAGTCCTTGTCGTTTGTCTGGCCACATACATGTCGGATGATGACAAGTGACATCGGAATATCCAATCTTTCTGAACGGTCGTCGGTTGTTGTTTTTTGCCCACGACGCGGCAATGGAGTGTTTACGGTGGTTTTGGGTGAGACTTTTGAGGTGGAGACCAAACTCATTGTGTCCAGTTTGTTCGTGATAGGAACAATATCAGTTCATATTGCGGTACCTCTGAAAGATTGAACCATAAATTCAATCGGAAAGGGTGTTCGGAATTTTGAAACGAAGTCTAGTTGACGGTGCCACCAATATTGAAGTCTGTGGGTGCCAGTTTTGGGTATATATCTGATCAACTATGAGCAGCCAGAAACCCGAAGTGGAAGAATTCCACACCATTGAGGTGAATGGAAAGCCAGGTAAGCGCATATTCGTCTCACTGGATCGAATTGTGCGTCAAATAGTTCTCACCATGGTTCATTTGGTCTGTTTACAGAGGCCGCTCGTGTTGATTTTGCGAATGCCATCTCAACCACGAAGTACACGTGGTACAGTTGGCTTCCAAAGTCGATTTGGGAGCAGTTTCGTCGCATTGCCAACATTTATTTCTTGTTGATTTCCGTACTCATGGTAGGTTTCTCTGCATTTGAAACTTCTGTTTGTCAACGACGTCTCATAGTACCTTTTGCTGCTTTCTACAGCTTATCGGAACCTACGCGACATATATTTTCGTGTCGCCATTGAACCCTTACAGTACGATCGTCACCTTGGTGTTCGTGTTGTTGGTGACATCGATCAAGGAAGGAGTGGAGGATTTGAAGCGTGCACGTTCGGATGATTTTGAAAACAATCGTGACGTGGTTGTTGTTACCTTTGGTCCGAATGGCGAAGAAATCCAAACGGTGAAGAAGTCTAAGCACGTCAACCCTGGTGATATCATCAAACTGAACGGTCACAGCGCCATTCCGGTGGACATGGTGCTGGTCTTGACGTCGATGCACAACGACGGCAACAAATGTTTCATTGAGACAGCCAACTTGGATGGTGAAACCAATTTGAAAGTTCGTGAAGCGCCTCCGCTGTTGGGTGAAATCTTCGCGTCGCAAGTGCAAGCTGGTAAAGCGGTTCGTGATTTATTCGACGGTGAAATTGAGATCCAAGCGCCCAACAAGAACATTCACAAATGCACGGGCAATTTGACCTTGAAAGCCAGCAAGGAAGTCATTCCGTTGTCCATTGATAACATTCTCTTGCGTTCGTGCGTCTTCTCCAATACCGACTGGGGTTACGGCATTGCCATCTACACGGGTCAATTCACGAAGATTCAAATGAATAATCGCCAAGCACCCTCGAAGATGTCCAAGTTGGAACATGCCTTGAACAACGCCATTCTCATGATTTTCGCGGCCCAAATCGTGTTCGTCTCGTTCTCGGTGGCGTCGATTTGGTACACGAACAACAATTTGAAGAGTGATTTCCCGTACGTCTATCCGCCTGGTCAGGACAGTGGTGATTCCGTCTTGCCGTTGGCCGTGGAGCAATGGTTTGTCTTTTTGCTGTTGTACAACAACTTCATTCCGATCTCCTTGTACGTTACGATTGAGCTCGTGAACATTGGTCAAGCGTATTTCGTGCAAAGCGACGAGAAAATGTACCGGGAAGAGTTGGACATTGCCTGTGCGGTGCGTTCGTCGAATTTGTTGCAAGAGTTGGGTATGGTGAGCAATATTTTCTCGGATAAGACGGGTACTTTGACCCGTAACGAGATGAAATTGGTGAAATTCGTCTTGAACGGCAGCATTTACGATGTCCGCGCTCCGGGTGAAGGTGCAACGGGTCCACGTTCGTTGGAAGAGATTTTGAAAGAATTCGGTGCCAATCGCCAAGCGTTTGTGGATTTCGCGACGTGTTTGACCTTGTGCCACACAGTTGTCCGTGAAAAGAGTGGCAGTTACCGTGCCGAATCTCCGGATGAGTTGGCGCTGGTCGAAGGCATGGAAGGATACGAGTGTGGCTTGACAGAGCGTGGCAGCAAGGAAATGATTGTGAATTTGTTTGGTCAACGTCGAGCCTACGAGGCCTTGGCGGTGAATCCGTTCAATGCCGATCGTAAGCGTATGTCCATTTTGGTGCGCAATACGGAAACGGATGAGTACATGGTGTTGTGCAAAGGTGCGGACAACATCATGATGCCGCTGTGCAAGTTGCACGCGGACGAAGAGCGTAGCTTGAACAAGTCGTTGTTGGATTTGGCCAATTTTGGTCTGCGTACGTTGGTCATTGCGATGAAGAAATTGGATAAGAACGAGGCCCTGGCGTGGTTGGCGGAGTACAAGGCGGCGACGGTGTCTACGTTGAACCGTGAAGAGAACATTGCGCTGGTGGGTGCGAACTTGGAAGTGAACATGCGTTGCATTGGTGTGACTGCGATTGAAGATCGTTTGCAAGACGAAGTGCCAGAAGTCATTGCGGATTTGGCGAAGGCGGGTATCATTCTGTGGATGTTGACTGGTGACAAGCTGGAAACGGCGATCAACATCGGCCACTCGTGTAACTTGCTGTTGCACGATACCTTGACCCACATTTTGTCCGGTGCCCAATCGGCGGACGATTTCCTCATCAAATTGACGGACATTTACAACAAAATGACCGCTGATCCGGGCAATAAAAACGTGGCCTTGGTCTTGGATGGTAAAAGCTTTGCCTATTTCGATCCCAAGGACAAAGCCCAGCGGAATATGTTGTACGTGGTGGGTCAAGGCTGCCGTTCCGTCATCGCCTGTCGCTTGACGCCCACTCAAAAGCGTGAAATCGTTCATTTGGTGAAAACGGAAAGCAAACCGAAGGCGACCACCCTGGCCATTGGTGACGGTGCCAACGACGTGTCGATGATTTTGGAAGGTGACGTGGGTGTGGGTATCTTCGGCAAGGAAGGCCGTCAAGCGGCCAACAATGCCGATTTCGCCATCGGTGAATTCAAGTTCTTGCGTCGTTTGGTCTTGATTCACGGTCGCTGGAACTACATTCGTCAGGCGATTGTCTTTTTGTACTCGATGCACAAGAACATGGTGATCACGATGACGCTGTTTTGGTACAGTTATTACTCGGCGGTGTCCGGCACGACCTTGTACGAATCGTGGGTGTATACGGGCTTCAACTTCATTCTGGGTTTGCCAATTATTATCTTTGGCATTCTCGATCGCGATTTGTCGGAAGAATTCGTCTTACGCAACCCCTTCGTACGTTCTTTGACTGACTGACTGTCGTTGTTGTTGTTGCTGTTGTGGTCCTTGTCTAATGTGTGTTCTCTGTCTCTCTGTCTCTCTGTCTGTAGGTGTACAATACGAGCAAGCACAATTCTTTGCTGGTGGTGAGCCACATCGCCGCGTGGATTATGAATGCGATGGTCTATGCGGTCGTGTTCTGTCTCTTGGTCTATCTCGTGGGCTGGAATACCTTTGCGGAGTGGGGTGTCTTTGACTGTGGCACGGTCATTTTCACGGCCTTGTGCAACACCTTGCAGATGAAAGTGGGGTTCTATCACCACCAATGGGCCTGGCCGCACGTCTTGGTGATGGCGATCTCCGTCGCGGGCATGTTGCTGTATTTCTTGATCATCGCGGCGTCGACCTGGGAATACTACTCCATCGCCAATCACGTCTATCTGCAGGGGTTCTTCTGGTTCTTCGCGTTCTTCACGGTGCCCCTGTTCGTCGTGTACATCGATTGGATCATTTACTATTCGCGTTTGATGTTTTACCCGAAACACCAGATGCTGTACGAAGAAGCTGAGACTTTGGTACGTCGCAACGAATTGATGCTGCCCAACGACACGGTGCCCCATCCCACAGAAGGCGCCTTGGATGGATTGGAGTCGGTGGAATTGGCGGGTGAATCGGTGATCCATCCTCATCGTCCGGTGTAAACACACGGACCTGGGGGCGCCTGGAACATGAGTATTCTCCCGTCGGTTAACGCGCCGCTCCTCGGTCCTCCTCGGTTTCGCTTTCTGTGACGTGATGATGGGCGCCGATCGTGGTGGCGGTGGTTATTGTTATTTCTTGTTCAGTTAACTGTTTTTGTTTGTTTGTTTTGTTGTTTTTCGCGTGCGAGGTGAGATCTCGCCCCGCGGTGCTTTGCTTTGCTTTTTGTTTCTTGCGTTGGGTATATCTCTGCCGACTACTACTCTACTCGTCGTGATATATTTTGCTGTTGTATTGTCGTTGTCGTTACGTCGAGGTCGTTACACTCGTGGCATTCGCCAACCCCAACAACAAGCCCTGCTGTTGTTGGTTGGGCGGATGTCGCACCCCTATCCGCTCTTGCTCGTTCGATTGGATCAGACCCTCGACGAATGTCGGACAGGCCATCGTCCATCAATGCCGTGGTTACAAATGTGGAGGAAAAATGAACGAAGGACGGACGACACATGACGCTGTAGGCGGGGGAAAAAGCAGGCGGTGGGGTGATGGCGGGAGAGAGTGAACCTGTTTGTGGCTCATCGACCAGTGGTCGTTGGTGTTTCGCCTGTGTGAGAGGGGGCTTCCCCTTTCGATCGATTGTAGTCTTTCGTAGAACAACCCTTGTGCCATGTTGCCGATTTGAGGGGCCTGGTTCTGGGACGAGGGAGTTGAGCGAAACGAACGCTACACGCTGCGACCAAACGACACAAACACGCGATGCCTCGCACTCTTCTGCCTCTCACCCCGCGCGCGCGCTCTCTCTCCCTCCCTACCCCCAGCCCCTCCCCGGTCATCGGCGGTGTCAAGCGTCTTTCTTCTTTTCCTCCTTTTTGTAACGCGCAAACTTTGGATTTTGGTAAACCGAATACACTCGTTCGTAGTGTCTCTCTCATCTGGAGGAGTGTTCGTTCGCGGAGGGTGGCGAGTGCCGAGTGCCGACTGCGTTTGCTCTTTCTTTGACTCTTTCTCTTCTACCTCTATCCCACCGCCAATATTGATGAAGGAATGTGCGTCTAATCATCTTTTGTTGTTGTTGCTGTTGCTGTTGTGTTCGTTCGACAGGGCCAGTCACAGAACAAGGATACCAACGAGGTCAACGGCAATTCGATGTGGGATCAACGCCGCAAGGAAAGTGAAGACAACCACCAGCAACTGGCGGCATCGTCGGGCGCTACGGCAGGAGGTACCAAGCCGCACCCGATTCATTCTGGCAACAACTCCCCAGGCAACCCCTTGGCGTTGAAGAAACGCGCTTCCGGACGCGGTACCAACATCGGTGGAAGCAACACCAGTTCGCCCAATGGGCGAGAGGTGGGAAGAGACGTCGAGATTGAAATGGGCGAAATCTATTAACCCTGCACAGATACCCTCACCCCCTTGTGCGCGTGTGCGACGTCGGGACACCGCGCACGATGAACAGTCAGTGTCTTCTTCTTTCTCCGTTTCTTCGTTATTGTTGTCGTTCGAGCGCGAGCGCGAGCTCGGACTGCAGCGATTCATCTGTGTCGTTGATGCTGTCGGGTGGCGAACGCTTTGTCACACGGGATGATCATGCTTGCAACAAATGACCCCTCCCTGTACTTTCCCCCGCAGTTTTCTCGGCATGCGTCGTTCGTGTGTCTCTTTTCTTGGTTTTCCATTGTCAAGGTTGTTCTCGTGTGTTGGTGGTGCGGAGGAGCAGGTCCTTTTCCGTTTCTTTCTTCGCAGAGGATGGCAAGAGGGCGCTGTGTAGATGACACGCACGCCAGCATCGATGTGGGTTTTTAGATAGGTTTCTTTCTCGACGGATATAACAATACGAAACGAATCAAAACAAAAATATATATACATGTGTGTGTACCCCATTGAAGCTATTCCGGTGGTCATCGATCGACGTTACTCCCTCCCCGCACCCGTCCCTACGGCCATTGATTGATTTAAACATATTTTGGATGAGGGTGTCGCTTCGCTTTCCAAGTGATAGCTGTTGTGTTTTGTCTTCTTCTGCTGCTTTATTCTCTCGTTCATTCTCATGACTTCTCTCTACGGTCGAGTCCCCTCGTGCCTCCTCGTTGATGTTGTATACAGAGAAGTTAGTTTTGTCCCATGGAATCGGCCTCTTTTGAAGTAATTCCCAGCTATAATTACGTGATAGATTTTAACCACTTTTCTCTCTTCGGAACTTACACAAGAGTACTTATGATTCACGCCGTTGACAAAGTACGAAGGCAGTTCCAGCATCCTGAAAGTGTTGGTGCACCTTTTGCGGTGTCAACTTTCTTTTTAACTTTTTCGTTTTTGTTTACTTATGAAAGTTTATGTATGAACCAAAGCATGCCGCAAGGCGTGCAAAGATGTGGAAGGAAAGTTACATATATAAACTTTCATTGGAAAACAACAACGAAAAAGTTTAAAAGTAAGTTGACACCACAAAGGCCAACACTTTCAGGAAGAAAACAAGGGTAAACCTCAATCAAATCAAAAGAAAGAAATAATACCACCCCACACATGCGAAACGGTTTCCGTCGTCCGGCCTTCGAATCGACGCCTGTGACAAACAGACACTACGTTCATGAGTGAGCGCTGCTCCTCGTGCCTCATCGTTGGTGTTGTCTACAGAGAAGTCAGTTTTGTCCAATGGAATCGGCCTCTGTTATTCCCAGCTATAATTACGTGTTAGATTTTAACTGGACAAAGACGTTTCAACACGCAAGCGGAACGCTACATCTTGCAGTTGTATGCGCTACATTTACCGGTACCCGTTGGTTGACTTGCATTAGTCGTGAAGTACATGAACTGTGAACAAACTACTCCTCCACGTGCAAGATATAGTATGAAGTCATTCGGAAGGAAACAGCGGTTTCATGAGATCCTGCGGGATCGGTCGCTGACGTGCAGTGAAGTAACATGCGGTTGCGGCTTGAAGCCGACGAAATTGCTTTTCTTTTTTGTCAACGATACGTTGGAGATTCTCGATCATTGTTGCCTGGCTTGATACAACACCTTGCAGCGATGAGGAGTCCGATTCTTTCAGTTTCCCTGCGGCATCCCTCATAATATTGACGAGCTAAGGAGCAAGGGCAGGGCGGTGAGTTGAGCACAAACCACAAACCCATTCGACATATACATGTTTACCTCTTCGTCAGCATCTGATAAGCTGATGGATGGTACCGCTATATCTCTGCGTGGCTTCTTTGCTGTAGATGGCCCATTCACAGGACCATGTCGCGAAGAAGCCCAACTCTTCTGTGCGGGAGCCGAGCTTGACGACGCGGAGCCGCGCTGCAGTGGAGATGAACGCAACGCCGCAAGAGTTGGGTTAACATCCTCAAAATCATACGATGCAGAAGACTCGTCGCTGTTTTCCGAAGCGTCGCTACTAGATGACTTCTCGATGGGCTCTCTTGGCCGCTTTCCGAGCGTTGAAGGTTTGCACTCCATCGGCTTGTTATCGTTCTCATCATCGTTGTTAACATCCTCATCATCCTCATCATCCTCATTTGTATGGTATGGACCTTGACGTTCAACGAAAAGGTGCGCATTTGACGATGGTGGTGGTGGTGCTGGATGAAGCTGGAGATCAGATCCAATAGCATCAAGCTCTTGTGTCGCCGCTGCTTTCATGCCTCGCTGAGTCTGTTGTACACGTTCAACGTCCTGGAGCTGCTTTGAAAGGGCCTTTGCTGTCAGATGCCAAGGAAGAATGGGAACATCTAAGCCTTCAACTTCTTGAAGCAAAAGTCGTACTTTTTTAGACAGAGATGATCCCACGATTGCCGATTCTGCCTGTTCTCCCCGAAGATCCAATTCATTTGCGAGGCGCTGGTAACCTTCCATCTTCCTTTCTCCAAGAAGCAGTCGATGCTCTTTCACCAAATTGAGGACGAAAGCTCGCAGGTGCTGTGTCCACACGACATTCTTCTTGTTTTGAGAGCTCCGCTTAATTTCTTGAAGTTCTTCCCTTTGAGCAGCAGTGAGCATTGTTATTTTTGCATAAACCGAGAGATTCGTTCAAGAAATGACTTCAGTTGTCATCGAAGAAAGTGATTGAAGTTATTCGATTACTCTCCTCTCTGGATGGAGACTTTTTGCTTGTGTGTGTCACGCGACACCCGGAGAAGACGACAAATTTGGACTGGATTCGAAACGGTTTCAGTCGTCCGGCCTTTGAACGGATGCGAACAGACAGACACCATGTTCATGACTGGGCACACTCTCAAGCTGTCTCCAAATCCGAACGAGCGGCGGGACGGTCGATCGAATCTTCGCTTCCGATCGGCTTTTGCTCACGTTTTGTCTCACAGCGACCGACGTCTTGAGAGCGATCTTCAACTCGATTTTTGGAGGTTGAACTCTGTATCACAATCACATTCAGGAATTTTCCCCTGGTCGTATCTGCTCCTGCAAGCATCAGAGTGATTTTTTGACGCGAAAAATGTTGTTTTTTGCTGCTCTTGTTGCCTTCGTGATGATCGCCGCTTCCATGGCGGCGACCAATCCTTTGGGACCTTATACCGTCTCTGATGTCACCGTTTCTGGTCTTTCCTCTGGTGCGTTCATGGCTGTCCAGATGCATGTCACGTACAGCAGCGTTGTGAACGGATCTGCCATTTTCGCTGGTGTAAGCTTTCTTAACGAAATATTCAAAATGATCGTTTCGCCAATTAATTTCGCCATTCTGCTGTTTTTTAGGGCCCTTTCTACTGCGCCCAGGCTGATTTGATGACGGCTGAGTACAAGTGCATGAAGACTTACCAGGGCTTGCCAAACGTGAACGAGTTGGTCACCTTGACGGAGAATGACGCCAAGGTGGGAACTGTTGATGCTGTCGCCAACATGAAGGATGACCGCGTCTACCTTTTCTCTGGCTCGGGTGATACTGTCGTTGATCCTAAGGTGATGCACTCTCTGCAAACCTACTACAACTACTTCGTTGAGCCCAGTGCCATCGTCGCTGACTACAACGTCAACGCTGAGCACTGCCTCCCCACCGACGGTAACTACGGTGAGGCGTGTGCGACCTTGTCCTCTCCTTACATTGGCAAGTGCAGCTTCGATGGTGCTGAATCTGGCTTGAAGACCCTTTATGGTCAGGATTTGACCAAGGGAACCGCGGTGACTGCCAACTTGATGAAGTTCTCTCAGACTCCTTACATCACCGGCAAGTCTACCTCGTTGGATGACTACGGTTACATCTACGTCCCCACTGCTTGTGCCAATGGTGCTTCTTGCCACTTGCACGTCTCATTCCACGGCTGCTTGCAGACCCAAGCCGACATTGGCAACGATTACGCCGCCAAGACTGGCTTCAACGCCTGGGCCGAGGCCAACAACATCATCGTGTTGTACCCTTACGCCAAGAAGTCCTACTCCATGCCTTCCAACCCCAACGGCTGCTGGGATTGGTGGGGATACACTGACAAGAACTACGCTGTCAACAAGGGTGTCCAGATGCAGTTCGCCCGCAGCTTGATCAAGGCTGTGTCCGGAAAGTAAATCACGGATCAGTCTCACCGCTGTCGGGTAGGTAGCATCTCCGCCTTGTCTCCTATGTTATCGTCATTTTGTCAGGAGAAGAGCCATGAATGTTTTTCTCGTGAAACTTGTTGCTCTTCACTGTGTCGGTTGTCTTCCGTCGTTCGTGTTGAGTAGACGCCGCACAATCCTGTATTGTTACCGCGCCCAGGTCGCCTGTGTTGGATTATCCTCGACACAGGTGTCATTTTCATACATTATTGTTTTTTTCTTTCGTTCACATCAACGTTTGCTATTGTTTTCGCTGTTGTTGTATTTTGTTTCTTCGGAAGGGAGTGTGGGGAAGCGAACGATGATGGTCCTCGATCGATAGTCAGTGGGTGGGTTGATTGATTGACCACCGCTTCCTGTCGACCACTGCACCAGGTTTCATTCATCGTTTCCTTTGCACGGAAATCTCATCCTCTGGCATATTTGTGGTTAGGACGAGACGATGCATGGATGATGGTATTTGCAGCTTTTTTCGCCTAAAATCTAGAATAAAAATTATAAGAAACGAGTATACTTCTGAACCTACCCGTATCTCGTCATTGCGTCCCTTCTCATCGTGTAGTTGTATACCAAGTATTGGTGAGTTGCCAGTCTCGTTATACTCACAAAGCCAAGAACCCTCTCCCGCCTTTTTCACCTTCACCCTCCCCTCCCTCCCTCTCTATACATTGCTCATTGCACCCACCTCTTTCAGTGGTTTGTTGTGCGGTAGTTGGCAACGATGTGCCGCGCAACGGTCGACCATGTTTTCGCGCTTCCCCCCAAACGTTCCGTATCTATGACGCTCTCTTCCCTTCGCTGTGCTATGCAATACTTCCTCCCACCAATACTGCTTCTTATGTCTTCGCTTCTATCCAATGAGAAAGCAACACAAATGTAACGCAGAACTAACTGTTATTCAAGTTACAGACGGGATCCATATCCATTCAGTGGGCTGCAATGTGCCGCTCCTTTGTTCGCTTTCTTTGGAATGATCGTCAATTCAGGAGGCGTTACAGCAGAGTGTCTAGGCCGCCTCACTGTCTGAAGAGCTCTCATACTGCGAATCGTCGTCAGTGGAAGCAGTTGTCAGTAAATGTGCGAAGGCGGGAGCAGCCAGGGGCACACTCGGCAAGCGCAGTTCCCGCGGGACGTCGGCCCACCGGTCATCCTTCTTGCCCGAACGACCCGGTACCCAGTTTTTACGCTTCCAAACGGTCAAATGGTCGTTGCCAAACGGAAAATTGGGAAGCCGATAAATCAAAACGCAATGAAACTCTGTGCATAGGCTAATTTGAAACTGCGAGGCAGTCGTACGTCCGAACGGTGCTTGCATGCCACCGGCCAACGTACTGGTCGTGATCAACTCTCCCACGTGCACAATATATTCTCCTGTGAAATACTGCAAGCATCGTGTCGACATTTCTTGATCTTCATCCGGATACGACAAAAAGAGATTGCGGCCTTCGTTTTTGGGCAGTTTCAAGACGGGTGGGCCACCTCGAGCGATCGAGGCCCATCGGACATTCTCCGGGTAAATGAAGCGATCGTATGCACGAATAGATACATTTCTTGCACGTAAAAGAGATGTCCAATAGCCTTTACCAGCGCCAATTTCGACGAGTGGCGCAAAGTTAGCCACAACATTCAGAGCGGTATCGTCGGGGATGGCCCACGCATATTTCTCCAGCAATGGCTGACCAACGATTTCCAACCGAACCCAATGACTTCCACGAGCATCATCAGACTCTTCTTGGAAAAACGTGTCCCATTCGGGGATGGTCCTTTTCAAGCGCTTCACTTCCTTCAAGAACTCGTTTCCTTCCTTCTCATCGTCACCATCAGCAATTTCTTTCGCTTTTCTCTTTGTGGTGCGCAAAAACTTGGTGGTTCCACGGAACCGATTGATATCCAGACATGGAAAAGGGCTAATCATCATGCATTCAAGCGATATTTCGCCAATATTTATATGACAATCAGTGTATTAACCATTAATAAGCTGCCGCTGGTCGCTCTCTCTCCGTATGCCAGTTGCAAGATGATGACGACAACGTAGCTTTGGCGTTTCGTTGGGTATCTGGGCGTCAGCAGGTCCGTCAAACAACAAACAACTGAATCGCAATGTTAGATATTCAATTTGCTATTGACAATCTCATGGGGGGTCTGTATCTGCTCTCTGAGTGTCAAGTGTTTGTGCTGAAGAATGATGCACACTCAACGATATTGGAGCTTTGCAGCGGTGGTGGTCTTTCTCTGTTGGTCACTGGGGAGTAGCTCACCGTTACCATCGTCAGGACGGCTACCTGACTTGTCGTATGTGGCAGAGACAGGGAATTACACATGTGACGAGCTTATTCGGTGGCTTGGGACAGAAAAGCACTACTCAAATGAGAAGAAACAGGTCATCTTCGGTTTGGTGAAGGAAGCGGACTGCACGAAGAAACCGTCGCTGATTGCAGAGGCGGTGAAATTCGGTGCTGCACAAGGCAAGCGCTCTTTCTTCGTCGACGATATCAGTAACTTAAGAGCTGGGCGTCTTTCATCTGGTTCGAGTGATGCCACGATCGGCTCTGGGAAACGTAAAGGGCGTGGAAAGGCGAAGTCGTCTGATGCGTCCGTCGTGGCCGCCGCCTTGAAAGAGAAGAAATGTTCGCAACAAGACGATTTCGTCGTCGCCTATCTCAGCAATTATTCCATCAACAACAATTTCTCGCATTTCCTTCACGGATTGTTGCGGTTATTCTGTGCTCTACTCGATGCACGTGTATTGGTCTGGCAAGAGCAACCGGTACAGCGCTTTGTCCAAACCCGAAACTACACCATTTGGTTGGATGAATATTTCAAATTATCCCCTGAGAAGGAACAATGGTTACGTTCCTTTGGTGGTCAGTTACGTTCGTTGAAATCGTTCCCACCGCCTGGTGACTGTGTATCCAGTCAGACGTTACTCTATGGCAGTGGATGTGTGCGGTTGTTGCCACCCGAAAAATGGTTTGGATATCCAGGTTGTCGAGCGGGCAGTATTCTTACCGCCTTTGGTACCTATATGCGTCAGTACCATCTCGCGGCCACGGCAGATTCGCTTCGCTTCATCGATAACCTCGACACACCGCTTACCCAACGTAGTAGCAGTAACATCCGCAGCAACGCCAACGATCTGACGGGTAGTGGCTTGCGAATAGCCTTTGCGGTACGCGATATTTCCACCACCAAAACGGGATTACGGCATATTTCCAATTTGGCGCAAGTGCAAACGCTCTTGACCCACACCCAACACATCACCTCGAGTATGGAGAACGTGACCTTCGAACACTTGGACATTCCCTCGACCATTCGATACATGGCGGCCACCCATATCTTTGTCTCCGTACACGGTGCCGGCATGACCAATATGTTTTTCATGAATCCGGGTGCCGCAGTCGTCGAAATCATTCCGTATCCCCTGTGTCAGTGCAAGTCGCCGGACTATTTCTATGGCGTCGGGGGTTATTACCATGGATCAGCCGTCGCACAAGGCTTGAAGCATTATACGTATTGTGTACCCGCCAGTGAAGTCACGTGGCACCAGATACCGAAGGATTTGGCGAATGGTCAAACGCCCGGGAAATGTTCCTGGAAGCATTTGCACGCGGTGGAGTCGGTCCATGTTGACCCCGCGAAGTTTGTGTCGTTGATGCGGAAGGTCGAACGAGATCTGGTGGTATCCGGCACCGTCGTGTTGACGAAACCCATTATCAACATCAACCCCCATGTCAATGGGTAAACGAGAGACGAGTTAGACGATCTGTTGTTGCATATTGAAGGTGGGAGAGGGGGGAGGAAGAAGGGGAAGAAGGGAGGGGGTAGGAGGTCGTACGCTGTATATACTGGTGCGAGTGCGACTTGCACGAGCCATAATGAGTCTATTGAGGCGGGTGTGTAAACACGCGGTACGTTGCTATTGAGGTTGATCGTTTGGTGAGCGTTTTACAAATACGGGAGAATGCCCTGTGTCGCCGCGTACTCCTCAGTACACGCGACGGGGGATTCGAACTGCAACGCGTAGAAACACGTCGAAGGTTCCGCCGCCGACAACAACTGGTGTTTCTCACCACAGCGAATCGTTACATCCGCTTTACGAGGCCCATGCGCATGGCAATACTGGCCGTTGTCAAAGTGCATCACATACGCCGCTCCTTGATTCGTGGTCGAGGGTGTCACCGCTTCCAAACGACTGTAACTGCCCAAACTGACCGTATTGAAATTGCCATGCTCTTCCTTTTGAGACACCTTCGACAGGATGCACAAGGAATAGGAGAACTTGCCGTCGACGACGTCGAAACATTGATCTTTCAACGTTTGAAACGCCAAGTCACCGTCGCTCTGCGCTGCATCGCCGCCGCTGGTGACGTGCATTTGATTGTGAGCGGTTTGAGCCTCCGAGCGACGACGTTCCAAGTCACGAATGTCATTGTTCAACGAATGGATGCGTTGCTTCAGTTGCAGATACGTCGCGTCTTGTTGTTGCGCCGATTCTTCCGACAGCAACGGCTCCAGCAGCGTCTTCACTTGTTCTGGCAGGAGGCAGAAGTCCGTCGACAACGCCGCAAAGTCTGCAGGACACGAGGACGCACCAGACGAAGCCGCAGCATCAACGGCGGCGTTGGGATCCACAGGTTCCGTGTCGACGAGCGCATTGCGAGCGTAATCGACCGCTTCCGCGGCCCACTGGTTGCCCTGGAGTTGGTAGTGGCCCAGGAGATAGAACAGCTCCGAGTACGGACGATAGTTCTTCAACAACTGGTGGAAGACGTGGTACAGCTCGGCATAGACATCTTGGCCCTCTGGCACTTGGCATAAGCCCGACAACAGGGTGGAAGGAACGAGCAACGCGTCCGTCACCGCGCACGAGGATACGACACCCGTCGCGGCCACCGGTTCGTCTCCGTAGTCTTCGACATCGACGTGATGATGGTCGTGGTGTTCACGAGTGGCAGGGCGGAAGGTCATCAATCCATCAATTTGATCCTCCGTCACGTCGAGGACTTCCGCGAGGTTCACCGTCAGCTGCGCCAAGAAATTAAGGTGGTCGGGCTCTAACAAGAGCAAACGATCGAGCTGCGCCTTGTTGGTCGTGAGAATACCCTGACGCGACGAGGACAACGATGCCAAATGAGCATCCGCTTCTTGTTGAGCAGTGGCTTGTTCGGCACGAACACGTTCGATTTCAGCGTCCAACAACGGCAACTGCTTCGCTTGGTTCTGCAGTTGTTCTTTCGCTTGCTGAATCCACGCTTTGCGCTGCGAATGGCCAGCCTTGTAAGCAGTAATTGCACGGTCCAAGGAGGCTCGTTCACGAGACGCGACGGCCTGGCACGTATTGGGACAGGCGCCAGGTTGCTCGTCACTCGCGTCGCAGCAATCGCACACACCGTCGTCAACACGCGACGAAGGGAGCGCAATCACTTTGTAGCCTTTGTTGCGGCAGAAGAACGTGCCCTGGCTACAAGCAGAAGTGCCTGGTTCGTCTTTCCCGTCGCTGCAATCGCAATATCCATCGTTGATTTGCTTGGGCTTCAACACGGTTTTGCCACCGTCGCATACGAAGTGATCCTGCAGATAGTGGGCAATCAAGTGATCGGGAAGGCCGCGGATAGGATGGGGATCTTCCACAATGGCATGCTTGGTAACCGTCTTGGCCTCCGCAGTGGCGGTATTTTTCGATGATCCGAACACGCCACCGAAAAACGATGCCGATGCCACGTGCTCACGTTGCACTGCTGACCACACCACACACAGTGCCACCAGGAAGGACGAAAACGTTTTCATACTGGCTACACGCAATGTTCTTGAATATCAGATGTGAGACATGGGACAAAGTTCCCGCATCAATCTTATCGATCATCGATCGACCGATCGATCGATCGATCGCGTCGTCGGCGCATCGAAACACCGAAAACCTGGCACGACGACGATGACAATGAGGGCGCCCAGAAGCTGGGCACCCACTGCTGAAATTATCTGGGGTGTTTGGGCTACCGGTCGGTGCGCCCACTCGTCGAGGATCCCATCGAAGCTAAACAGAAGTGATTGCGTCGATCCGTCAACATCGTTGAAAGGGTAGTGCATTTTTCCCGTCAATATTTTGTTGTACGAGTCGGCGGAAAGAGTGAAAGTGAACTCGAAATTAGTATTTGAAAAATGGCGGAAGATTCAACGACTTCCGTCGCAGAGGAAATCTTGCAATTAACACAAGATGCCTTGAACTTGGCCAATGTTGCTTGTCATTTCGATAAAATAGAGAATTACAGCGGTGCGTATGACTACTATGACAAGTGTATCTTGAGTATTGACGAGGTGATGAGCAAGCTACCCCCGTCCTCCGCACAGTGGCATCAACTCAATGTGATTCGTGCCCAATATGACGATCGAATGGACACACTGAAGGAAATCGAAGCAAACCGAAGCAGTTTCTTTCGGTCATCTGAGTCATCTACTCGACTAACGCGGGAAGGCAGTGGGGGCAGTGGAAGCAAGTTTGGATTCCGCAAGAAAGTGCTGAGCCAGGACGACCTCAACTTCACCGAGATCGACATTCTGCAGCAGTTTACCTACGAAGTTCCGCCTGCTTCAATCACTGATATTCCTTACTGGATTCTGCGCAATGTCAAGCGCAGTATCGTGTCAGGAGCCTACATCGCCGAGAACGTGTTTGTACCGAAACCGGCGTGGTCACAAACGGATTTAAAGTTCGCTGGTATTCCTGCGAAAACCACCGCGTTTGAGATTGTGTTGCGAGTGGTAGCCTCTATCGAAAATATGCATATTTCCGCGGAGGATGTGTCGTTGAGTCCGTTGGAAGTGGCGTTGCATTCGGCGCAGGAGGAACTGTTGTCGCTGCAGAATCAACTGTCGAAGCCGTTCCCGTACATCAAGGAGATCGATACCGCCTCACTTACACCTATCAATGGCTCCATGCATGGCTTTTCGGCCGAGGACGGCACGGACGCTACCAATGCTGGAACAGTGGACGGCGCTGACGAGCCACGCGAATCGATGTCGGCCGGACGCTCGTCGGTGTCCACGAAGCAATCGACGTCCGCCACCAACGCATCAGGCAACAATGGCGCCAGTGAAAAAGACGGAGGCAACAATCGAACGTTTTCCTCGCTGGTATCGTCGTTCAGCAAGGGCGTCCGCAAGTACGCCGAGGTGTCGTTTCATCGACTGGCGGTTGCGCTGCCCTCGAAGCTCTCCAGCGAAGAGTTGAATGACTACACCCAGCTCATCGTGCGCGTGTGCGATAAATCTCAGGTAGGTCGTTCTGGTGGGATTCCCCGTCGATTGCGCGTGTGAAACTAATCGTCGTTTCGATGTCACCACAGCTCTTCGCTCAGTGGTTTCGTCAAATGATCGACATTCGCGCGACACTGACCGCCGCCATGGCCGACAGCACAGGACAAAGCCAGTTCAAAGCAGGTTTTAATCCAATGATGCTGCAGTACAAGGCCGATGTATGTGGTGTTTCGTGTTGTTTGACTCGCCGAATGTCGTCTCGTCTCATGCTCGTTCGTGCTCGCTGTGTAGAACATTCTGCAATCGCTGATCGTTATCTCCGGGGTGATGCGAGACGTCTTCTGCGAGATTCTGCTGCGAGATATTGAATATTTACTGGATCGGTACTTGCTGAAGACGCGGAAGGTACGTACATGCGTTTGTTCTTGGGCCAGTGCCCCCCCCCCCGTGCTGACTCGTTGTCCGTGGATCTGCTGCTTCACAGAGTTACAGCCGCATGTACTGGGACCAGGATCAAGGCTCCGAATCTAACTCGTAGATATCTTCAGGGCACCTCCTGTCATTCATTTCCATCACATCGCCTACCAGTTCTACTCGCTGTAGAGACCACCACTCACCCCCTCCCCACACACCACGCCCTTCACCATCATTTTGTTTCATTTATTTTCGTAGTCAACGTTCAGTAGTAATTGTGTACCCCACCTCTGCCCATTCACTGGTTCAACTACAATGCTTCACGATGACAATCCACATACTAGAATACATCTGCAACTTGTACCGTCGCTAGTTCACACGTCACACACACAGCTTATGGCGTCATCATCATCGTGGTTTTTCTCAAGCGCTTCGTCGCTTTCTTTCGGAAGAAGACGTAAAACATCAACCAGAAGAGAAAGACCAATAACACCGAGCTTGATACTCACTTTCTTTTTTTTTTTTTTGAATCTCTTCCAAGGAACGAAAGAAAAAGGATGTCGCGAAAGAGAGAGGAAGAGAAAGAACCGACCACGACGCCGCGGAGAACGTCGAGATAGCGCAACCTCTATGCCGTCGTATATCTGCGAATACGATCTCAACACCGTTTATTGCAGAAATGAAGGAGTCAGACCAAACGTTGTCTATCAGTCTCTCGCCTCAAGATTGCGGGCAAGAGGATGGACACGTTCTCAATATTCTGTTTGGAAAAAAACTCAAACCACTCGCCAAGAAGTCGAAAATGATCTCACCACAATTGCTGAAGATATCGAAGAGCGATTTTTCAATGGAAATCAAGGAATCTTCACAGCCTTCGAGTACCAGAGATTCGCCCGACAAACCTTTATTCGAGGTGGAGAAGAGGAAAATTGAATATGACAATGCTCGCGACTGGGAAATTGGATTGGATAGCCGCTACAGTGAAGATGAGGTGATTTCCATTCTCAACATTGTGAGTTGTATGGAGAACAAACGTCGCGGTTTTGGAAACAAAAACGACGACGAATGCTTACGGGATGAAAGAAAAGCTGATACAAGCAACAGACTCTATGAAGAAGCCATTTACGGATTAGAACTACTAGCTAAAGGTCGGTCGAGAAATCCTAAAAGAGCACGACTTTGTGCACACGAAAACACTGCAGAGTCTTTCGTTGTCATTGATACGTCGACTATGCATTGATATATTGCAGACATGCATGTTACATGTTGTTACTATATGTGCACATCACACATATTCATGACAAGAAAAGGCACGTTAAATTTCTCCATAATTCAATCATATCGACACATCACAGGTGGTTTATTCTACATTATTGCGATGGTGATGCTTGGCACAAGGAAAAGACCCCCCCCCCCTAGCAAGGGAGACGATAGGGAAAAGTGTGACCATCTTGAACCTCGCATGTGACCAACGACCTGCCTAACCCCCCCCCTGAAACATGACACTGGTATTGGTCACGTGACGCACGTCCCAGGTATCCAGCCGCTGGTTGAAGGACGTCGCCGAGTGAAACATACCTGACCTGACCAACGTCCCAGTTGGTCAGCGGTTGGTTAAACAACGATGCTGTCACCAAAGAGTGACTTGATGTACGTCCCAGGCGTCCATATTGGTGTTAACTATCAAGCACAGGACAAAGCCAGTTCAAAGCAGGTTTTACTCCAATGCTGCTGCAATACAAGGCTGATGTATGTGGTGTTTCGTGTTGTTTGACTCGCTGAATGTCGTCTCGTCTCATGCTGTTGCTGTGTAGAACATTCTGCAATCGCTGATCGTTATCTCCGGGGTGATGCGCGACATCTTCTGCGAGATATTGAATATTTATTGGATCGCTACTTGCTGAAGACGCGGAAGGTACGTGCATGCGTTTGTTCTCGGACCAGTCCCCCCCCCCCCTGTGCTGACTCGTTGTGGCGTCATCATCATCGTGGTTTTTCTCACTCAAAATCTGAAACCGAACCTGTTTTCCGTTCACAATATTGTAAATCAGGCTATGCCTCGAGCGCAACCTCTATGCCGTCGTATATCTGCGAATACGATCTCAACACCGTTTATTGCAGAAATGAAGGAGTCAGACCAAACGTTGTCTATCAGTCTCTCGCCTCAAGATTGCGGGCAAGAGGATGGACACGTTCTCAATATTCTGTTTGGAAAAAAACTCAAACCACTCGCCAAGAAGTCGAAAATGATCTCACCACAATTGCTGAAGATATCGAAGAGCGATTTTTCAATGGAAATCAAGGAATCTTCACAGCCTTCGAGTACCAGAGATTCGCCCGACAAACCTTTATTCGAGGTGGAGAAGAGGAAAATTGAATATGACAATGCTCGCGACTGGGAAATTGGATTGGATAGCCGCTACAGTGAAGATGAGGTGATTTCCATTCTCAACATTGTGAGTTGTATGGAGAACAAACGTCGCGGTTTTGGAAACAAAAACGACGACGAATGCTTACGGGATGAAAGAAAAGCTGATACAAGCAACAGACTCTATGAAGAAGCCATTTACGGATTAGAACTACTAGCTAAAGGTCGGTCGAGAAATCCTAAAAGAGCACGACTTTGTGCACACGAAAACACTGCAGAGTCTTTCGTTGTCATTGATACGTCGACTATGCATTGATATATTGCAGACATGCATGTTACATGTTGTTACTATATGTGCACATCACACATATTCATGACAAGAAAAGGCACGTTAAATTTCTCCATAATTCAATCATATCGACACATCACAGGTGGTTTATTCTACATTATTGCGATGGTGATGCTTGGCACAAGGAAAAGACCCCCCCCCCCTAGCAAGGGAGACGATAGGGAAAAGTGTGACCATCTTGAACCTCGCATGTGACCAACGACCTGCCTAACCCCCCCCCTGAAACATGACACTGGTATTGGTCACGTGACGCACGTCCCAGGTATCCAGCCGCTGGTTGAAGGACGTCGCCGAGTGAAACATACCTGACCTGACCAACGTCCCAGTTGGTCAGCGGTTGGTTAAACAACGATGCTGTCACCAAAGAGTGACTTGATGTACGTCCCAGGCGTCCATATTGGTGTTAACTATCAAGCACAGGACAAAGCCAGTTCAAAGCAGGTTTTACTCCAATGCTGCTGCAATACAAGGCTGATGTATGTGGTGTTTCGTGTTGTTTGACTCGCTGAATGTCGTCTCGTCTCATGCTGTTGCTGTGTAGAACATTCTGCAATCGCTGATCGTTATCTCCGGGGTGATGCGCGACATCTTCTGCGAGATATTGAATATTTATTGGATCGCTACTTGCTGAAGACGCGGAAGGTACGTGCATGCGTTTGTTCTCGGACCAGTCCCCCCCCCCCCTGTGCTGACTCGTTGTGGCGTCATCATCATCGTGGTTTTTCTCACTCAAAATCTGAAACCGAACCTGTTTTCCGTTCACAATATTGTAAATCAGGCTATGCCTCGAGCGTAACCTCCATGCCGTCGAGTACGATCTCAACACCGTTTATTGCAGAAATGAAGGAGTCAGACCAAACGTTGTCTATCAGTCTCTCGCCTCAAGATTGCGGGCAAGAGGATGGACACGTTCTCAATATTCTGTTTGGAAAAAAACTCAAACCACTCGCCAAGAAGTCGAAAATGATCTCACCACAATTGCTGAAGATATCGAAGAGCGATTTTTCAATGGAAATCAAGGAATCTTCACAGCCTTCGAGTACCAGAGATTCGCCCGACAAACCTTTATTCGAGGTGGAGAAGAGGAAAATTGAATATGACAATGCTCGCGACTGGGAAATTGGATTGGATAGCCGCTACAGTGAAGATGAGGTGATTTCCATTCTCAACATTGTGAGTTGTATGGAGAACAAACGTCGCGGTTTTGGAAACAAAAACGACGACGAATGCTTACGGGATGAAAGAAAAGCTGATACAAGCAACAGACTCTATGAAGAAGCCATTTACGGATTAGAACTACTAGCTAAAGGTCGGTCGAGAAATCCTAAAAGAGCACGACTTTGTGCACACGAAAACACTGCAGAGTCTTTCGTTGTCATTGATACGTCGACTATGCATTGATATATTGCAGACATGCATGTTACATGTTGTTACTATATGTGCACATCACACATATTCATGACAAGAAAAGGCACGTTAAATTTCTCCATAATTCAATCATATCGACACATCACAGGTGGTTTATTCTACATTATTGCGATGGTGATGCTTGGCACAAGGAAAAGACCCCCCCCCCCTAGCAAGGGAGACGATAGGGAAAAGTGTGACCATCTTGAACCTCGCATGTGACCAACGACCTGCCTAACCCCCCCCCTGAAACATGACACTGGTATTGGTCACGTGACGCACGTCCCAGGTATCCAGCCGCTGGTTGAAGGACGTCGCCGAGTGAAACATACCTGACCTGACCAACGTCCCAGTTGGTCAGCGGTTGGTTAAACAACGATGCTGTCACCAAAGAGTGACTTGATGTACGTCCCAGGCGTCCATATTGGTGTTAACTATCAAGCACAGGACAAAGCCAGTTCAAAGCAGGTTTTACTCCAATGCTGCTGCAATACAAGGCTGATGTATGTGGTGTTTCGTGTTGTTTGACTCGCTGAATGTCGTCTCGTCTCATGCTGTTGCTGTGTAGAACATTCTGCAATCGCTGATCGTTATCTCCGGGGTGATGCGCGACATCTTCTGCGAGATATTGAATATTTATTGGATCGCTACTTGCTGAAGACGCGGAAGGTACGTGCATGCGTTTGTTCTCGGACCAGTCCCCCCCCCCCCTGTGCTGACTCGTTGTGGCGTCATCATCATCGTGGTTTTTCTCACTCAAAATCTGAAACCGAACCTGTTTTCCGTTCACAATATTGTAAATCAGGCTATGCCTCGAGCGTAACCTCCATGCCGTCGAGTACGATCTCAACACCGTTTATTGCAGAAATGAAGGAGTCAGACCAAACGTTGTCTATCAGTCTCTCGCCTCAAGATTGCGGGCAAGAGGATGGACACGTTCTCAATATTCTGTTTGGAAAAAAACTCAAACCACTCGCCAAGAAGTCGAAAATGATCTCACCACAATTGCTGAAGATATCGAAGAGCGATTTTTCAATGGAAATCAAGGAATCTTCACAGCCTTCGAGTACCAGAGATTCGCCCGACAAACCTTTATTCGAGGTGGAGAAGAGGAAAATTGAATATGACAATGCTCGCGACTGGGAAATTGGATTGGATAGCCGCTACAGTGAAGATGAGGTGATTTCCATTCTCAACATTGTGAGTTGTATGGAGAACAAACGTCGCGGTTTTGGAAACAAAAACGACGACGAATGCTTACGGGATGAAAGAAAAGCTGATACAAGCAACAGACTCTATGAAGAAGCCATTTACGGATTAGAACTACTAGCTAAAGGTCGGTCGAGAAATCCTAAAAGAGCACGACTTTGTGCACACGAAAACACTGCAGAGTCTTTCGTTGTCATTGATACGTCGACTATGCATTGATATATTGCAGACATGCATGTTACATGTTGTTACTATATGTGCACATCACACATATTCATGACAAGAAAAGGCACGTTAAATTTCTCCATAATTCAGTCCCAGGTATCCTGGCGCTGGTTGAAGGACGTCGCCGAGTGAAACATACCTGACCTGACCAACGTCCCAGTTGGTCAGCGGTTGGTTAAACAACGATGCTGTCACCAAAGAGTGACTTGATGTACGTCCCAGGCGTCCATATTGGTGTTAACTATCAAGCACAGGACAAAGCCAGTTCAAAGCAGGTTTTACTCCAATGCTGCTGCAATACAAGGCTGATGTATGTGGTGTTTCGTGTTGTTTGACTCGCTGAATGTCGTCTCGTCTCATGCTGTTGCTGTGTAGAACATTCTGCAATCGCTGATCGTTATCTCCGGGGTGATGCGCGACATCTTCTGCGAGATATTGAATATTTATTGGATCGCTACTTGCTGAAGACGCGGAAGGTACGTGCATGCGTTTGTTCTCGGACCAGTCCCCCCCCCCCCTGTGCTGACTCGTTGTGGCGTCATCATCATCGTGGTTCTTCTCACTCAAAATCTGAAACCGAACCTGTTTTCCGTTCACAATTATGCCGTCGTATATCTGCGAATACGATCTCAACACCGTTTATTGCAGAAATGAAGGAGTCAGACCAAACGTTGTCTATCAGTCTCTCGCCTCAAGATTGCGGGCAAGAGGATGGACACGTTCTCAATATTCTGTTTGGAAAAAAACTCAAACCACTCGCCAAGAAGTCGAAAATGATCTCACCACAATTGCTGAAGATATCGAAGAGCGATTTTTCAATGGAAATCAAGGAATCTTCACAGCCTTCGAGTACCAGAGATTCGCCCGACAAACCTTTATTCGAGGTGGAGAAGAGGAAAATTGAATATGACAATGCTCGCGACTGGGAAATTGGATTGGATAGCCGCTACAGTGAAGATGAGGTGATTTCCATTCTCAACATTGTGAGTTGTATGGAGAACAAACGTCGCGGTTTTGGAAACAAAAACGACGACGAATGCTTACGGGATGAAAGAAAAGCTGATACAAGCAACAGACTCTATGAAGAAGCCATTTACGGATTAGAACTACTAGCTAAAGGTCGGTCGAGAAATCCTAAAAGAGCACGACTTTGTGCACACGAAAACACTGCAGAGTCTTTCGTTGTCATTGATACGTCGACTATGCATTGATATATTGCAGACATGCATGTTACATGTTGTTACTATATGTGCACATCACACATATTCATGACAAGAAAAGGCACGTTAAATTTCTCCATAATTCAATCATATCGACACATCACAGGTGGTTTATTCTACATTATTGCGATGGTGATGCTTGGCACAAGGAAAAGACCCCCCCCCCCTAGCAAGGGAGACGATAGGGAAAAGTGTGACCATCTTGAACCTCGCATGTGACCAACGACCTGCCTAACCCCCCCCCTGAAACATGACACTGGTATTGGTCACGTGACGCACGTCCCAGGTATCCAGCCGCTGGTTGAAGGACGTCGCCGAGTGAAACATACCTGACCTGACCAACGTCCCAGTTGGTCAGCGGTTGGTTAAACAACGATGCTGTCACCAAAGAGTGACTTGATGTACGTCCCAGGCGTCCATATTGGTGTTAACTATCAAGCACAGGACAAAGCCAGTTCAAAGCAGGTTTTACTCCAATGCTGCTGCAATACAAGGCTGATGTATGTGGTGTTTCGTGTTGTTTGACTCGCTGAATGTCGTCTCGTCTCATGCTGTTGCTGTGTAGAACATTCTGCAATCGCTGATCGTTATCTCCGGGGTGATGCGCGACATCTTCTGCGAGATATTGAATATTTATTGGATCGCTACTTGCTGAAGACGCGGAAGGTACGTGCATGCGTTTGTTCTCGGACCAGTCCCCCCCCCCCCTGTGCTGACTCGTTGTGGCGTCATCATCATCGTGGTTCTTCTCACTCAAAATCTGAAACCGAACCTGTTTTCCGTTCACAATTATTGTAAATCAGGCTATGCCTCCTCGAGCGCAACCTCTATGCCGTCGTATATCTGCGAATACGATCTCAACACCGTTTATTGCAGAAATGAAGGAGTCAGACCAAACGTTGTCTATCAGTCTCTCGCCTCAAGATTGCGGGCAAGAGGATGGACACGTTCTCAATATTCTGTTTGGAAAAAAACTCAAACCACTCGCCAAGAAGTCGAAAATGATCTCACCACAATTGCTGAAGATATCGAAGAGCGATTTTTCAATGGAAATCAAGGAATCTTCACAGCCTTCGAGTACCAGAGATTCGCCCGACAAACCTTTATTCGAGGTGGAGAAGAGGAAAATTGAATATGACAATGCTCGCGACTGGGAAATTGGATTGGATAGCCGCTACAGTGAAGATGAGGTGATTTCCATTCTCAACATTGTGAGTTGTATGGAGAACAAACGTCGCGGTTTTGGAAACAAAAACGACGACGAATGCTTACGGGATGAAAGAAAAGCTGATACAAGCAACAGACTCTATGAAGAAGCCATTTACGGATTAGAACTACTAGCTAAAGGTCGGTCGAGAAATCCTAAAAGAGCACGACTTTGTGCACACGAAAACACTGCAGAGTCTTTCGTTGTCATTGATACGTCGACTATGCATTGATATATTGCAGACATGCATGTTACATGTTGTTACTATATGTGCACATCACACATATTCATGACAAGAAAAGGCACGTTAAATTTCTCCATAATTCAATCATATCGACACATCACAGGTGGTTTATTCTACATTATTGCGATGGTGATGCTTGGCACAAGGAAAAGACCCCCCCCCCCTAGCAAGGGAGACGATAGGGAAAAGTGTGACCATCTTGAACCTCGCATGTGACCAACGACCTGCCTAACCCCCCCCCTGAAACATGACACTGGTATTGGTCACGTGACGCACGTCCCAGGTATCCAGCCGCTGGTTGAAGGACGTCGCCGAGTGAAACATACCTGACCTGACCAACGTCCCAGTTGGTCAGCGGTTGGTTAAACAACGATGCTGTCACCAAAGAGTGACTTGATGTACGTCCCAGGCGTCCATATTGGTGTTAACTATCAAGCACAGGACAAAGCCAGTTCAAAGCAGGTTTTACTCCAATGCTGCTGCAATACAAGGCTGATGTATGTGGTGTTTCGTGTTGTTTGACTCGCTGAATGTCGTCTCGTCTCATGCTGTTGCTGTGTAGAACATTCTGCAATCGCTGATCGTTATCTCCGGGGTGATGCGCGACATCTTCTGCGAGATATTGAATATTTATTGGATCGCTACTTGCTGAAGACGCGGAAGGTACGTGCATGCGTTTGTTCTCGGACCAGTCCCCCCCCCCCCTGTGCTGACTCGTTGTGGCGTCATCATCATCGTGGTTTTTCTCACTCAAAATCTGAAACCGAACCTGTTTTCCGTTCACAATATTGTAAATCAGGCTATGCCTCGAGCGTAACCTCCATGCCGTCGAGTACGATCTCAACACCGTTTATTGCAGAAATGAAGGAGTCAGACCAAACGTTGTCTATCAGTCTCTCGCCTCAAGATTGCGGGCAAGAGGATGGACACGTTCTCAATATTCTGTTTGGAAAAAAACTCAAACCACTCGCCAAGAAGTCGAAAATGATCTCACCACAATTGCTGAAGATATCGAAGAGCGATTTTTCAATGGAAATCAAGGAATCTTCACAGCCTTCGAGTACCAGAGATTCGCCCGACAAACCTTTATTCGAGGTGGAGAAGAGGAAAATTGAATATGACAATGCTCGCGACTGGGAAATTGGATTGGATAGCCGCTACAGTGAAGATGAGGTGATTTCCATTCTCAACATTGTGAGTTGTATGGAGAACAAACGTCGCGGTTTTGGAAACAAAAACGACGACGAATGCTTACGGGATGAAAGAAAAGCTGATACAAGCAACAGACTCTATGAAGAAGCCATTTACGGATTAGAACTACTAGCTAAAGGTCGGTCGAGAAATCCTAAAAGAGCACGACTTTGTGCACACGAAAACACTGCAGAGTCTTTCGTTGTCATTGATACGTCGACTATGCATTGATATATTGCAGACATGCATGTTACATGTTGTTACTATATGTGCACATCACACATATTCATGACAAGAAAAGGCACGTTAAATTTCTCCATAATTCAATCATATCGACACATCACAGGTGGTTTATTCTACATTATTGCGATGGTGATGCTTGGCACAAGGAAAAGACCCCCCCCCCCTAGCAAGGGAGACGATAGGGAAAAGTGTGACCATCTTGAACCTCGCATGTGACCAACGACCTGCCTAACCCCCCCCCTGAAACATGACACTGGTATTGGTCACGTGACGCACGTCCCAGGTATCCAGCCGCTGGTTGAAGGACGTCGCCGAGTGAAACATACCTGACCTGACCAACGTCCCAGTTGGTCAGCGGTTGGTTAAACAACGATGCTGTCACCAAAGAGTGACTTGATGTACGTCCCAGGCGTCCATATTGGTGTTAACTATCAAGCACAGGACAAAGCCAGTTCAAAGCAGGTTTTACTCCAATGCTGCTGCAATACAAGGCTGATGTATGTGGTGTTTCGTGTTGTTTGACTCGCTGAATGTCGTCTCGTCTCATGCTGTTGCTGTGTAGAACATTCTGCAATCGCTGATCGTTATCTCCGGGGTGATGCGCGACATCTTCTGCGAGATATTGAATATTTATTGGATCGCTACTTGCTGAAGACGCGGAAGGTACGTGCATGCGTTTGTTCTCGGACCAGTCCCCCCCCCCCCTGTGCTGACTCGTTGTGGCGTCATCATCATCGTGGTTCTTCTCACTCAAAATCTGAAACCGAACCTGTTTTCCGTTCACAATTATTGTAAATCAGGCTATGCCTCCTCGAGCGCAACCTCTATGCCGTCGTATATCTGCGAATACGATCTCAACACCGTTTATTGCAGAAATGAAGGAGTCAGACCAAACGTTGTCTATCAGTCTCTCGCCTCAAGATTGCGGGCAAGAGGATGGACACGTTCTCAATATTCTGTTTGGAAAAAAACTCAAACCACTCGCCAAGAAGTCGAAAATGATCTCACCACAATTGCTGAAGATATCGAAGAGCGATTTTTCAATGGAAATCAAGGAATCTTCACAGCCTTCGAGTACCAGAGATTCGCCCGACAAACCTTTATTCGAGGTGGAGAAGAGGAAAATTGAATATGACAATGCTCGCGACTGGGAAATTGGATTGGATAGCCGCTACAGTGAAGATGAGGTGATTTCCATTCTCAACATTGTGAGTTGTATGGAGAACAAACGTCGCGGTTTTGGAAACAAAAACGACGACGAATGCTTACGGGATGAAAGAAAAGCTGATACAAGCAACAGACTCTATGAAGAAGCCATTTACGGATTAGAACTACTAGCTAAAGGTCGGTCGAGAAATCCTAAAAGAGCACGACTTTGTGCACACGAAAACACTGCAGAGTCTTTCGTTGTCATTGATACGTCGACTATGCATTGATATATTGCAGACATGCATGTTACATGTTGTTACTATATGTGCACATCACACATATTCATGACAAGAAAAGGCACGTTAAATTTCTCCATAATTCAATCATATCGACACATCACAGGTGGTTTATTCTACATTATTGCGATGGTGATGCTTGGCACAAGGAAAAGACCCCCCCCCCCTAGCAAGGGAGACGATAGGGAAAAGTGTGACCATCTTGAACCTCGCATGTGACCAACGACCTGCCTAACCCCCCCCCTGAAACATGACACTGGTATTGGTCACGTGACGCACGTCCCAGGTATCCAGCCGCTGGTTGAAGGACGTCGCCGAGTGAAACATACCTGACCTGACCAACGTCCCAGTTGGTCAGCGGTTGGTTAAACAACGACGTCTTATGCTGTTGCTGTGTAGAACATTCTGCAATCGCTGATCGTTATCTCCGGGGTGACGCGAGACGTCTTCTGCGAGATTCTGCTGCGAGATATTGAATATTTACTGGATCGGTACTTGCTGAAGACGCGGAAGGTACGTACAGGCGTTTGTTCTTGGACCAGTGCCCTCCGTACTGACTCGTTGTCCGTGGATCTGCTGCTTCACAGAGTTACAGCCGCATGTACTGGGACCAGGGTCAAGGCTCCGAATCTAACTCATAGATATCTTCATGGTACCTCCTGTCATTCATTTCCATCACATCGCCTACCAGTTCTACTCGCTGTAGACACCACCACTCACCCCCTCCCCACACACCACGCCCTTCACCATCATTTTGTTTCATTTATTTTCGTAGTCAACGTTCAGTAGTAATTGTGTACCCCACCCCCGTCCGTTCACTGGTTCAACTACAATGCTTCACGATGACTACCCACACATACATCTACAACTTGTACCGTCGCTAGTTCACACACACAGACGATTACACCCACACCCACACCGCTGCTAACTTTGGTGACAAGTGGGGAATCTGGGTATCTGCAGTTGGAAAAATTGAGAGAGCAGCGACCCTTGCTCGTTCAAGCTGCTCGAGAAGTGAATCAACTCCCTCCTCCGTCTCTTGGACGCTGAAAAAAAAAAGGGCTTGGGTAGTGCTGTTATACAGTCTATACCAACATTGCAGATTGTTGGTGAACTTAAACGTCGCATCGAGGGGAAACCGAACGGAATAATAATGGGAAATTCACCTGGCTGTTGCCATGTACGACAATCTGTTGTAGCATTTGTGATGAAAAGATCTGATATTGAACACTTTTCGTTCCTTTCAGGCGGATGAAGAACATCCTGACAATGAAGTCATGAAGCACGAAGGCTGGAAGAGCCTTCGTGAGAAGAAGAGAGGGTAAGAGGGTCGTCTGGCGTCTTCAGTTGGTCGTGGGTTTTCTCAATCGATTATCTGACCGTTACTATAGATGCACTGATTGCTGCTGCTTGGTATGATGCGACCCTGATCATATGATTCCATCGTTTTCTTTGCTTTATCGTTGACGTCGTATAGATCCCTCTGATCGCCTCGTGGATCGGGTTGACCTTTATCGGTTTGATCGTGTGCGGTGCCATTTACGACCCGGACATGGTCTCTGGCACACCCAAACGCTTAAATCACGCCACGGATTACTTGGGAAACATTTGTGGCAAGTCGAAGAAGACCAGCGACTTGCCCATGGGCTACTACCTGCCCAACACCGCCGGTGCGTTTCCGTTTCGACCTGTCAATACCTCGTACTTGCGTTCACCCTCGCTTCATTTCTCGTCTGTTTTAAATAGCCATTTGTATTGACGAATGCCCTACCGTGACGGATTACACGCAGTTCTACTGCCAGTACAACTTGACGTCGGAAGCGAACAGCAACCCCGCCACCGGCTACCTGTACGTCTCGCAGCAGAAGTGCATGTACCAGATCGCTACGAAGAAGTTCTTGAATCGTTGTATTCCCGATATCTCTGCGGGTACGTTGTCAGAATTGGCGTCTGTGACTGCTGCTCAATACGGATACAACGTCTCTGCCTCGGACATTGAATACTCCATTTCGTACGGTGAAAATGCCGGTTGGTTCACGTTCTTCTTGTCGAATTTGTACAACCTGAAGGGCCACATCTTTGGCTTTGGTATGGGTGTCACGGTGGGCGCGGCGTTCTTCTACTTGACGATCATGCGTATCCCGTATATGCTGTTGGTCACGATGTGGACGACGATTCTGTTGATCTTTTGTGTGTTGATCATCGGGTCGATGCTGCTGTGGCAGCTCGCGAACACCTGGTCCGAAGATGACTTGCACACCCACAAACAAATCTTGGTGATGCGTGTGTTCTCGTATGCGGGTATCATTGTCTCGGGTTTGTATTTCTGTATGATGATCGTGCTGCGCAAACGAATCAATTTGGCGTGTGGCGTGATCAAAGAAGCGGCCCGCGCGATGGAATCGATGCCGACGATTTTGGTGGTCCCGTTGATTCAAGCGATTGGTATGTGTCTCTTCTTGGCGCCGTGGTTGACGTATTTGATCTTTCTGGCCGCGTCGGGTGACATGGTGACGAAGGAACGTGTCGTCGAGTACAACGGCGTGTCGTTCACGTCGACCTACGAGATCTACGAGTATTCGAGTCAAACGAAGTACGTCTTCTTGTACATGTTGTTCACGTGGTTTTGGACCTCGGAATTCATTCTCGCGTTTGGTCAATTGGTGATTGCGTTGTCGTTTGCGGGCTGGTATTTCACCCGCAACAAAAGCATCTTGGAAACGGATACGGTGCGTTGGGCGTTTCAAGAAGTGGGGCTGTTCCATTTAGGTACCGCTGCCTATGGCTCGTTGATCATTGCGGTGATCAAAACAATCCGTGCGGTGATTTTGTATCTGCAAAAGAAAGCGAAGAAGAGCAAGAACAAAGTGGCGGAGTACGTCATGTGTATCTTGGGCTGTTTCGTCTGGTGTTTGGAGAAGATCATGAAATTCATCAACAAACACGCGTACATCATCACGGCGATTTATGGCTATTCCTTCTGCCGGGCGACGCGTAAAGGCTTCTTTCTCTTGTTGCGCAACATTCTCCGGGTGGCCGCTGTGAACATGGTGTCGGGCTTTGTCATGTTCTTGTGGAAGTTTTCGTTGCCCCTGTTTGTGACGTTTTTGTGCTATTTGTCGGTCGCGTATCATACCACCTCGAGTCAGGTGAGCGACATTGTGGCACCCTTGGTGGTCACGTGGTTTATTTCGTATTGGGTGTCGGCGATGTTCATTGACATTTTGTCGATGGGCATTGAGACAATTTTGTTCTGTTTCATCGCCGACGAAGAAATGTTTCCCCCGGAGGAGCGATTCGCGGAGGGAGAATTGACGGAAATGATTCATGCGACGGCGAAGCTGCATGCGGAGTCTAAAGGTCGTACGTACGATCCCACGACGGGAACGTCGACGGGTAACTACGAATCCGTGGAGCAGGCGGACGCACAGGCCCACGACCGCGACAGTGGCGCGGGACATGTCGAAATCGTGACGGCGCAACCGACCGATGGCAACAAGATTTAACCATCGCCCACGGTTTCTCTCCATCGATGACAGGGTGGCCCTCTCCTATCTTCTTGCGTGCACATCGTCTCCGTTCGTCACCCCCCCCCCCCGTGTCGTCGCTGTGTCCCTTCCCCCCTCCTGTGAGAGATGGTGACCGTTTCACCCACCGCTGTTGGATCGAACAGCAGCAGCGGTTGTCTTTCTGTGGCAGTTCGACCGGTTTTAACGTGCATTGTTTGTGTGTTTTGTTTTATTTTGTTTTATTTTGTTTTATTTTATTTTGTTTTATTTTGTTTTGTTTGTTGCGTCGCAATCGCGTCGAGGTCGCATGTTTTCATTTGCCCAATGCGCCGAGGCGGTCCATTGCCCTGTGCCCGAAGCCTGTTACAACCTACCTCTTCTCTCCCTGTTCTCTCCCTCTTCTCTCCCAAACCCTACCCTACGCAACTATGCACTGCGCCCTGTCGTGTCTCTTTCCCCTGTCTCCTTTTGTTCTTTCTGTTCTGTATTTGTCAGTGGCTCTGTGCTGGACAAACTTGTCTCACCCACCACGGCACGGCGACCTGCGAAACTAACGATCCTCCCTCTACCACGACCCAAACATTTTCACAATGACATAGACGACAGAGGAGCATAAGTACAGATGCAATTTACAAATGAGCTCGTGTGCTGCAGGTGCGGGACGGGGGTGGCAATAGAAATTATAACAAGTGGCGATGGTTCGACGGCGAGGAGCGGCACGACGTGTGGTGGGACAGGTGATCTTCTATACAAAATATGACTGTTAATAATCCTCGAGGCCATTCCACGCATTATAGGCAGGTTGATCGTCAGCTGCATCCGTGGCTTTGCGTTTCCGACTCGTAGATGCATTGTTATTCGCCAGATTGGCAGCGGACAAGACTGATGCACCGGACTTCCGTTTTTGGGTTTGTGTATTGGCCGTACCACCTGATGTAGATACGCGTGATGTTCGATCGTTGGTTGCGAAGACTTCTGGATGGAGGCGGCGGTCTTGTTGATATCGATGCGACGAGTACGAGAACAGACGCTCTTTGTCCTCGATGATGGACCGAGAACGATACAACGGAGCCGTGCGTCCATCCATCTCCCAGCCTTTAACCACATTGCCGTGGACCGTTTCTTCCAGATAGAGCGTTTCTAAATCATAGATACGAGTGTTGACCATACGCCATTGATCTTGTAACGTGCTCTGAAACGCTTTCAGTTTTTCTAGTCGCGTCTGAACGGGTTGTGCATCGAGTTGAGTTGTGGCCCCCTTAGCTCCACTCGGACTGGTTTCATTGTTTGTTTCTGGTTGCGAATCACTCGATGATGAATCTAGCTCAATGACCGCTGAAGTAATCGGGTTGTTGATCAACGATCCCTGGACAGTGGAATGGAATGTCAACGCGTCGGTGGACATTTCAATTTTCGAGGAACTTTGGCCTTCCTCCACTACGTCCATTTTACGATAAAATAACGAAGGACAACTGTGGCAGAAAATCTTCCACTGATAGTCGTCACTAGATGTAATACATTGTAGTCGTCACTTTTACCACAGAAGCCACCAACAGCACCAAAACAGCAGGCGAGCGAGGCGAGGGAGGCGACCGAGCATGACGACGACGACGACGACGACGACGACGACGACGACGACGACGACGACGACGACGACGACGACGACGACGACGACGATGACATGCTGAGATGAAACGCCTTTGTACTCTGAGATTAACCAAGATCGTTATAAAGTTGAGAGAGTAGCAAACTGATATGTCCCATGAACAAACGGCCACGGTTTTGCGTGCTGTGTGTGTGACGTTCATCGACGATGGTCTATGTATGGTCCGGGGTTCCTGTTCCATGTTCGCATCTCACATGCCCTCGGTCTCTCGTAGTCTCAGCTGGTGGTCACTATCATATTCCCTTTCGTTCGATTATCTGTGTTACTGCATCGAATGTTTGGCGACGGTCGTGTCTAAACCCCATTTTCCTCTTTTCGCCGTATTGTTTTGTTGATTGTTTTCCTTCCGACTCCATAGCGCGACCAAAATGTTTGATAAAACAAAGACACTTGTCATAGTCTCGACAATTGCTTTCATCTTGGGAACGTTGCTCATTTCGAGGGTGTTTATTCAACATGGAAACAAAGGAATTCAGCAGTTTCGTATGCCTTCATTGCGGTCGCTTCCGTCGCGATTTCTGGCTGATGAATCACATCGCAAGCCTCGTGTGATCAAAACTTATCGTGGCAAAAGTGTTTATCTGCTTGATGAAGACAAAGTCAGGCATCATATCCCAGACTGGAGTACCTTTGTCGCCTTAGGCTTTGATGCCAGGGATATCTCCGCCGTCAGCGATGAAGAAATGAATTCCTACGTGGAAGGGAATCAACTCGATAGAATCCAAGCGACCCAAGCACACGACCCTTCTCATTCTTGCCCATGCACACCATTCTTTGACCCAGCGGAGCGTCGCAATGCGACCGCAGATCAAAGTCTGAACTTGTGTGTCGTTTCGTCTCCGTCCGGCCACAGGGTATTCGATACATTCATATCGGGACAAAAGAAATCCCATCATTTGCAGATCCGTTTCGTATCTCCTACAGCACGGCAGGAAGGGATTTCCGAAGATCTCTCTAAATCATGTGACGTCGTACTCGACGTCACCAGCAACACCACACAAGCCTACGGCAAGTACATGTGTCCGGAAGTCTGTGTACCGGTACCCTACACGTTGCTGGCGGAAGAATGGTTGACAAATCCTGCACATTATTTTCACACCCAGCAGGATGTACCAATCACATGTTCGTTGACGTGGCGACAGTTGTCAGAAGAATTACAGAAGAAGAACGGTGTATCGTCCAAGGCGGCGGACGTTCCGCCATCGACTTTGTCGGTTGTCCGTGCGGTAGTCATGCGACGGCTACAAGAATGCAAGGAAGAAATCTATTGGCCCAATTTGGGTCATTCATCGACCATCTCCCGTGGGATATTACCCAAACGAAAAGTTGGCGGGTTGATCATTTGGGTAGGCTCACGCACACGATACGAGTTGCTGGAAGCACAAGCCGCCATCTTGCGTGACGAAGTATACGAATCGACATCCACTGCCACCTCCTCTTCCTCCTCTTCACTATCTCCACGGAAAATGGAAGCGGATGAATGGGTGTCAAGCAATGGGTCGACGCCAGAGACGATCGATGTCGTGCAGCGGGTCATTGCGGGGTGGATGGCCTCGGAGGACCAGTACGGTTGTCGTTTGGGATCCACCTTATGCGATGACGGCTTGATTCATGGCACCAATTATTACCATTACGGGATGCCACAAACACGATTGAATGTCGCCAATGCAGGCTGGGCGTGTGCACAACGACGACCGTTGCGTGCCTTGGCCCATGCCTTGCAGTTGTACGATCCCGACTACGTCTTACTGGGCGATGACGATACCTTTGTCTCGATGCATATGCTGCGCTCCGCTGGATTTCAAGAATATGTTCGCACTACATTGATACGCTCTCCATTGATCCTCGGCCAGTTGTCACAAGGTCGTAAGATCACGAAGCGTGGCTTCTACTATGGTGGTGCAGGGTATCTCTTGAGTCGTCCCGCGTTAGATCGATTGAATGGATACTATTTGTTTGGTCCCGAACAAGCAGGGTCATTCTTCATCGATTTCAATCAAATGTTGGATTTGAACATGCTGTACGAGTTGGGTGACCTGGCGAATCGGTATTGTCCAGAGTGTGTGCGCGTGGCGGATACGAAGGCATCCACCTCGACGTTCTCCACGACTTGGCAACGTGGACAACTGGGTCTATTGGCCAATTCCTCGGTACGGATCGTCGATTTATGTGTGAATACGATGGCGGGGGAGCATACGTGTTTCCACAGTGACCATTCCGTGACACGCTGCTTAGCCCATGGGGTGCTGGCGGATATATTGGATATTTCGTGTGGAGGGACGCGTTTATCCGACAAATTGACCTTTGGCATGTGTATGGGGACAGCCTTCTGTAACCCCAAGGCACAGCTCACATGTCACCGATGGAAACCCAACCCAGACAACTACCTCGATGTGCCCACCAATTTGGAGCAGTCGTCACCGTCGGACACCACCCACCTCGATGAAGAATAAGCCACTGACGAAGAGGCGATGGAATCATTTCTTGTCTGGTCAGCATTTTGGAGATTCCTCCGATATTTGGATGCTTCCGATTGCTCGTAGTGGAACGCTTCAAGTCTGCATGTCAGTAGTAAGTTGATCGATCGATAGGTGCCACATCATCATCGCGTGCGGTGTCTGGTCCCCGACGATCTCTTGTTTGTAAATAATCCATATCCAACTTTTAACAAAACTCCTTTGCAGGACTAAAAGATCCAACTCTACTCCATTGTTTTCATCAATAGATCGCCGTATGATTATAATAGCCTTATGAAATCCGAACAGCCTCTACACCACTGCTAACTGCTGCGTGTGGGCCCATCATCATCGTCGTCACCATGCACCTCGGGGCAGAACTCTCAATAGTCAATAGACTTATCTGTGGTCCACTATTATTCCATTGCGAATACTATTGACACAAGTTATTCACAGACATCGGAATATGTTTTATTGGAGCAGCTGTTTGCAACCACCAACAAAGCAGTAGACGAAAAGAGTTGTGGATGACCCCCTCATCAATTCGACATCAGCTACGACTTTTGCTTTTTGGTGTCCTCGTACTCTTATGCCTTGCAGCCAACAGCGTTCAAGGACATCGTGTATTTCTCGGCTCTCTACGTGTTGATTCTGATCAATTAAACAAGTTTCGACTTGTTGGCCGCGCGAGTGTAGACCAGCCGGTTCCTGCTGATCCGATAGAGGCCCAGCTGTCGTCCCCACTTTCATCGCTCAACGCAAGTGGAGACACAACAACTGAATCAACCACACCAATAGATCGGATTATAGCAATTCCCTCATCGCTCTCGCCAACGCCAGTTACAGTCACACGAAGAATTATGCAGCCGTATTTCACCCCGAAACAAATGCAGCTCATTGTCAAGCTGATTTGGTATTACTTCCTGTTGTACTTCTTCACAGTTGTTTACAACGTGGCCAACAAAAAAGTGCTGGAAAGCTTTCCAATGCCGTTTACCGTCGCAGCTAGTCAAGTGGCGATTGGTGTGCCACTGTTCCTCCCCTTTTGGGCGTGGCGACCTCCTCTACCCCACTTACTTTCGTTCTTATGCGGTAGATCCTCCTCAGATCATAGTGATGGCTTAACTCCATCGCTATTGGCGAAAATTGCTGCATGTCATGGCTTTGGAAACGTGGCAACTGTCATGGCGCTGACGTCAGGGTCCGTGTCGTTTGTCCACGTCATCAAAGCCGCTGAACCTTTGTTTTCCGCATTTTTGTCGGTCATCTTCCTGAACTCAAAGTTATCCACCTGGGCATATATCTCACTGATTCCTATTGTGATCGGTGTTGCCTTAGCCAGCATCCGTGAAGTGTCGTTTTCCTGGTGGGTCTTCGGCACAGCGATGTTGTCGAACCTCCTCTACATGAGTCGTATGGTCTTCTCCAAAGCATCCATTCAAGGAAGTTCACCATCAAGCCCGGGTCCCAAACAACAGCATGCTAGCTTATCGGCTGTGACAACGTTCCGTTTGGTGACGCTGTCAGCTGCGCTACAATTGATTCCCTGTGCCATCCTATTCGAAGGTAGCCGAGCGTCGCAGCTGTGGCGTACATTGCAGTCACAGCGACCGAGTGAGTTTTATTTTGTTTGGGCGAATTTGATTATGTCGGGTGTGTCGTTCTATGTGTACAACGAAGTCGCCTTTTGGATTTTGGACCTGGTGCATCCAGTTACCGCGGCGGTCGGCAACAGTATCAAACGAATTGTCTTGATTTTGGCGTCGATTTTGGTCTTTCATACGCCTGTGTCCGAATTAGGATGGATTGGATCCATTCTCGCCATCGGAGGTTCCTTGATCTATGCTTTGGTGCAACAATGGACCCCAGCATCAGCTAGTAGCCCCACGGCGAGTAAACTGTCGGTGGAGGAGAGCAGCAACAAGCTGGAACCTTAAGCACGCTTCTCCTTCCACAGAGCACATAATTAACAGTGGAAATCTCTTCTTTCTTTTCTGTGTATGGTCTTTGTATGAGTATACTGAGGTCGTACAGTGGCCAAAGAGAGTGCCGCATGATGCAGACGTGGTTGAGGTGGTCAGCAAGGCGGTGGAAGGCCATTAACAATCCGACTTTACAACAATAGAATTGATCTGTGCTCCATTGCGTGCAAATGTAGAGGTAGAAGTTGTACGTTCAACATGTCTCGGTAGGAGAAAAAGTATGATAGTTGAGTGGAGCGGAGCTCGTGACCTCCGGCGTTTACCACTGCTGTTGCTATGTCTACTGCAATTGTAAGAGACGTTACTTATTTCGATAAGTTATTCGACCCCGCGTTGGATCGTACACCGAGACCTCTATTGCAACTGAATCACCAACAACAATTCGAACAAGATGCTTGCGGATTTTCCCAGATATAGTTGCAAGAACAACTTGCTTTGATGGTTCGACTTCCACACGGAACATGGCGTTGGGCAATGCCTCCATTACTCTCCCAGTGAGCTGAAGCAGTCATAGGTGAAATATAAGCAAAATAATGAAATTTACGCTCTCGAACCATGCGTTTACCTGAATGACATCGTCTTTTCCTTTCGGTGGTGTTCTATTTGTTGTTGGCGGATTTGCTCGACGTCCACCGGTAATTGCGAGAAGTCTTGCTGGAATACGCACAGGCACAGATCCGAGTAAACTTCTTCCCTCGATTTGCCTTAAGGGACGTATTTGGTGATCAGTCAAACCCTGTGAATGAAGCAGAAAGCCAGCAGCTACATCTATGATGATGAGGAAAATGAGGAAGAGCAGCACACTGAGCTTCAAATGCATCATTCTTCGATCGACTTTCAAGTTTCAATGGGCATGATCAATGTACTCTTCAACTTGATGCACATACAATTGAAGTGAGCTTTGCAATGCGATAAGTTATCCGAGATTCATTGCATTTTTCGTTGTTCGTTGTTCGATGATCGGATCATCGTCTCACATATAGTCATCATCGTCGTCATGGCGACTTGCCCTCGTTCGTCGTCGTCGTCGTCGTCGTCGTCGTCGTTTGTCGTTGCAGCGACACTAGTTCGTTGGATACAGGGGCTCATACAATTCTATTCGCAATAGGAAACAACAATAATAATAGGTGCTGGAGCAGGCACGACAAACGGTGCAGAATCGAGAAACCAAGAATGCGACACTAAAGGGCAAGGGCGACAACGAGAGACACCGCTTTGTACGGAGACGGCTCCCCACCCAACCAACCATAGACGTTCTATCGATTCGTGATACTTCGATTGTATTAATGTGGATTGAGGTACCGGTATGTGAGCTATATTGTTGAAAGGATTTACTTCATGTTCAATAAATCAACGTGTCACTTATCGGCAGATTTGTGGCTTTGGTTGAGGGGACTGAATGTGTGTTGTAGGTTCACGTGTGAGCAACTCGCAGTCCAAACGGTTGTTGCCCTGTCTTTTTGTTCGGAATATTAGAGCAATAAGTTGTGATTACCTATGCTCTTCTCAGATGAGCTAACTTGTTGACGTGTAGGGAGAGACCAGGAACTGTACACCGTATCAATCGTGAGCTTTACCAGCCAAAGGACGAGAACCGGTGCACAAGCTGGGATGGGGAGCAACAACGCGTTCCTCACCCACTGGGTCACGCCCACAACTCCCCACACTGACATGCCGTAAGGAATCTACGGTGTTGCTCAGAAGGTACAAAAAGACATAGATACAAGACAAGACGCCACGTTCATATTCTCGACCAATGTGTATGGCAGCTTTGTTGCTTGTACGATCAACGAACTCAACGAAACCTCTACAAGACTTCGGTGAAATTGTCGGAGTTGACATTTTCAAAATAGCCAATCATCATGGTGTGTTTGTTCACCATCACATATTATCAGAGAAGCTTCTCAATTGTAAAGGCTGACCACACCTTCTTCTTTCTCGACAGTTGCGAACTTGGACCACTCATCTTCCCTTTGTTTCATGATATCACTGACGTCTTTAAATGTCAACAGATCTGGTTTCATGCTACTGTACCGAACAACTGACGAGATTGCGCCAGGACCCCGTCGGGACGAAGCAAGCTCATCAATAATGTCGTCTGCTGCATTCGGTAACAATCTTTTGGCAAACTCCTTCGCTTGCTCAGTGCTCCAGCGCCATCGTGAAGATGCGATGGGTGCACAAATTTTTTCTTGTCCATTTAATTTAGAGGCTTGGGCAAATGCACGGGCGTTGGAAAACAGTATAAACACGTCGAATCGTCCTGAATTTCTGGCGCTGGTGGCTAAATCCACGATTAACTGACATATATCACCAGATAATTCCTTAGCATCAATCTGATCGATGACAATAATCGAGTTGTTTGGAAAATGGTCTCCAAACAATCCAAATTCCGATATACCAATGTCTTCCCGGAAGTGCTTCGCCACAAGGCTTGTGGAGTAGAAAACTTGTGCACCGCTCTGCTTCACATGCTTCCGCAAAGCTTTCGAGAAGTAAGTGGACTTTCCCGCTCCTTGGGGGCACCAAGAACAATAACGCCGCGAAGTGATGCTTCGAAAACCAAACGCAGTAAATTTTCCAAATCCTCGAAATCGACCAACAGTGACGAATCAACGGAAATCGATTCGAATGATGAATCGCGAGATTTTTGCATTATTCTTCTGTCCACAACTTCCCTTTCTGTAGGGCGCCTGCAGTGATCATAGTGATCCTTGAGTACGATTCCCACCAAAGCTATCGATGCGGTATACAAAAAGTTTCCAACGGAAGTGGTGGTCGGAAGCCAAGCGGCCAAGTTTCCCACAATAGAAGTGGCCAAGAAAATCATTTCAGAATGTTAATGAAAACTGACGCAATCTTCTGATTCCTCTGGCTGTCAGTCAGCACATTCCCTGAGGCCCTGTCCCGACGATGGTTCAAAACAGCAACCTACACTGTACCGACAGACTTCCGGATCCTGTGTGAGTGTGTGAGAGCCATTGGCGTTACATTTTCCCGACTGTCCACTGTGTCATTCACACAAGCTCAAAGATATAACAATAATGCTTGCAGCTTCTATCGGAGTATCGCCGGAACTCAGAACTCGGAATCGTCCAGATGCGCTGCCCACCACACAGCCATGCGTGTTATTATTATGCCAAGTTTCGCTTTGATTGTCGGTAGTTTGTAGACAACATATTCAGATACAAATTGCTAACTTTCCCAAGACACGCAATCCGACAGTGTCTGTTGTTTTACGCGTTACAGTGCTGTTGACCAGTTGGCTGTGGTCGAGCAAAGGGTTAGAACTACATAGAAACCTGGACAGTTGCGGTACGTGACAGCTTTATACCGGATACGATCTTGTCAGACTGCAAACGGAGTCAGTCTGTTCTGGGTTTCTATCACCTTTAATATCCTTACTGACTGAGAATGGGGCAAGGACGGGAAGCTGGAGAAAGAATATGCATAGATGAAGACTACTGCACAAGAGTTGGCCAGCTAACGGTAATTCGCTAATACCCGTATTAACCGATTTTGTATTTTCCAGAACCTACAGCGGAAAGATAGACTTTCTGACACCAACAAAACTCATCAACACTCCGAATAAAAGACATTGCCAAATCCTTAAGGACTGCAAGCGACACAGCTTAGTACGGTTGCGACTCCTCAAACCTACCATAGCCGTACTATAAATTCGGGACACTTCGATTGTATTGATGCTGATTGATTCACTTTCTCTTTATCTTCAACAAAGCAACGTGTACCTTTGCGACAGATTAGTGGCTATGGTCGAGGGGATTTGTAATCGCCATAGCGTGTGTTGTAGGTTCACGTGTGAGCTACTCGTATTCCACGCGGTTGACGCCCTGTCGTCTGTTCGGAATATTAAAGCAATTAGTTGTGATTACATTTGCTCTTCTCAGATGAGCTGACTTGTTGACCTGTAGGGACCAGGAACTGTACACCGTATCAATCGTGACCTTTACCAGCTAAACATTGAGAATAGGGAGCAGCAGCACCGTGTTCACCCGCTGGGTCACGTTCACGACTTCCCAATCGTCGCTGAATCGATAACGCTCATCCAGTAGGTCTTGCAGCGATTCGATGAAGATCCCCACACTGACATGCCGTAAAGGATCTACGGTGTTGCTCAAAAGGTGCAAAAAGGCATAGATACAAGACGCCACGTTCATATTCTCGACCAATGTGTTCCACGATTTGGATTCAGTGGAGACAATGGCATGCCGAATGGAGCTTGTCAACCGGCGGATAGCAGCTTTGTTGCTTGTCTGAAAAGAGTTAAGCAGTTTGATCAACGAACTCAACGGAACATCGACACCAGGGAGCGGGATCCTCTCAAAAGAATCGTCGTCTGACTCGTCCGTGTCCTCGACATACTCACCACCCGCAACGAGGCTGCACAGTTGCCAATTCGATCGCCAGCTAAGCCGCTCAATAAAACTATCCAGCGTCATCTCTGCAGTAGGGTATACCAACGCATGATATCCGGATGCTGTGGGTTTCTTCCTTTCAAAGCGTGTCGGTGATTCTTCCAAAATGACTAAACCAAGGTCGTCTTGCAGGCAAGAAGAGACGAAGCAGGCTTGACCCAAATGCGAGGAATGCAGAACTGCATGCCACCCGGTCGTGCAAATGCACCCCTCTCTAGCAACACTAACACAGAAATGCCCAAGACTTCGGTAAAATTGTTAGAGTTGACATTGTCAAAATAGGCAATCATCTTTGTGTGTTTGTTCTCCATCACATATTCGGAATCTTCTTGGGTGCCGTTTGTTTGGCTTATGCCGCGGTGGATAGTAGGTATGGAGTTTCTTGTAAATATGGATCCAGCGTTAAGCGAATTATAGAAGTGGACACCATGCGATTGGCCATTGGGCGGTGCTGAAGCCGTAGCGGCGGCTGAACTGGCGGCTTGTTCCGTCATTTCTGCCGAATCAGGTGTGGACGGTTCCTCCATATCGATACTTCGGCGATTCGATGAATCACTACCTCAATATTGTGAGTATGAAAAACAATTCCGGATGGGAAACTTAGAAAAAATTGACGCAAGGGCGCCACCAGCAGGAATGGTGGGAATATCCCGCCGCTCCTCACAACGCACGTGTAGTACACGAAGAACGAAGTACAGACACACATCAGTCTGTACAGAGTACAGAGGGGCCTGTGAGGAGGCATGTCGGTCAGTACCGGGAGAGGAACCAGATTCTTTTTTTCACTTCTGTTACTACTATTATTCATCATATATGTCTGTGATGCCATCTTTTAATCATTTATCTTTCTTTAATATTATATGATAGAGCTCCTCCACTGCCATGGAGAAGCAGCGTTTGCTCTGACCTTAAGGGGCTCATCCACGGGAGAACTATGGACAAACTACGCTTCTTGCCGATGTGAGGTTGCATCGACTGTTTATCTTCGGATGACAAGGCAATGCGCTGATAAGAGTGTCGTTTTTGACGATTGACGACCACGTTTGACGACTACATACCGGTACCGTATGTATGTAGTATACCTGGGTCCAAGTACTGTACCGCGGTGACCGACTGACGCATCGCCTCGAGATAGACGTTGGAATCTCCGCTGCAGTCGATATGACCTGTCCTGCTGTCCACGGGGTTCTATTCATTCAGCGTTGCCTTGGCTATCTTCCAGTCGAAAGAGCGTTCTGATTGGAGTGGGGAGTGGGACAATTCTCTTCAGCTCGGGGAATCTATCGACAGCATTGTATGCACAGGAGTCGTTGCGAGTGCAGAGAAACCCAACGATGGCCACAACGTCACCATATGCGGTGTCATTACCGCAACAAGTCAATACTACGCACCTGTATCAGGAGGCAAAGCGTCTCTTTCAATCTAAATTGTACCGTAGCGTAGAAAGTCTAACGTTGCTGTGCATAAGTGCCTCCTCGAAAGCAGAGACAACGTTGAGAGTGAAATCGGCATCGGCCACGGTGCCGTTGGTCGATCTCTACGAGCTTCTGGGTGACGCTATCTTCCATCAACAATATTTCAAACGCGCGATATCTTACTATCGGCTCGCGGTCCAACACAAGCACCCAGTGGGTATCAAAATCTCTTCCTCCAATCGACACTCGAGTTGGATTATCAATCCCGCAGATGGCCAATTGCAGTTTAAACTGGCACGAAGTCTGTATGAAAGTGGTGATATGGCCCAAGCGATTGTCGAAATAGAAAGTATCCCACCATCATTTGTGGATTTGGAAATCCTCACGACGCTGGGTCAGTGGTACAAACA
>SMOI01000004.1:230666-256627 GCA_008000375.1 Poteriospumella lacustris
GTCGTCGACAACATCACCGAACAAAGTGGTCGTCGATAGGAATGTCAACAAAAAATGGGCTGCCATCATTCACTTTCGTCACAAGTGAATTAGCTTCTTTGGCATCTTTTGAAGAAAAAACTTTTTCTTGCCCTTTGTTGAATTTAGCGCTGTGGGCGTTGTATCATTCTGTCATGAACCCTTTCGAGGAGTTTGCACCAGTCATGAATTACTTCAGCATGGACAATTTAAAGGCTGCAGCGGTGACTATCGTCGCTCTGTGGATTGTTTTGGAAATCCTGTTTGCCTATGTTATCACCTATTATGTCGCGCCTCATCTTCAACGCCTCCGCAAGCCGGTTGCCACGGAGACGCCTCCCCTCCAATACTTCAAGAAAATTTTTGACACGGTGGATTCTCTTCCAGGATACACCATCTCGGATTACATCCGTGGTTTCTTCCATAATGTACCGTTGGAAGAAGTACACAAGGAAAATTTGGCCTCATTCATTGCATGGGGCATATTTGGAAAGCATCTGCATGAGCTTGACAACAACGAACAGCAGCGCATGCAGGAATTGCTTGATTACACTGCGAACCGCTACGAAGTGCTGGCCAATCTCAAGCCAGGCAAGAATCCTAACATCACGCATTGTGCTATTACGCTGGAGCCTGTTCGATATTTTCATCGTCCCCTCCTTCTTTATGTGGCCAGTGGATTGGGTGAAATTTTCTTTCACAACACCTACTTACGAATGGTTGGATTTCAATTTTTGGAAACCGAGGGAATGACATATTGGATCAAGGAAGGATCCAGTCAACTGCCACCGATGCTGATTTATCATGGAATTAGTTCTGGTTGGTCCATGTATTCCTTGTTGATTCGGACGTTTCATCCCCATCGTACCGTCATTTTGGTAGACTTGGATGCAGTGAAGATCAAGTCCATGTACTTCCACATGCCATCTATGGAGAAATACAATGAGTCTATTTTGCGTGTTCTCCGACGTCACCGTATTGAAAAGGTTAGCATCGTCGGACATTCGTTTGGGTCAATCACCGCATCATGGCTCGTAACCAAGCATCCAGAAGTTGTGTCGCATGTGACGATGTTGGATCCTGTTTCCATCTTGTTGTGTCTGCCGGATGTGGTCGAGAATTTCATCTATCGTTCGTTGCGCAATTGCAAGTCTCCTGTGGAAGCCGTTATTTGGTTTTTTGCGGCACGTGAGCTCACCATTTCGTATGCCTTGCATCGCAATTTCATTTGGCATAACAATATCCTATGGCTGCAAGATTTGCCCGCCGACATCGGTGTCGTGGTTGGTGTGGCTACGAAGGATGAAATCACGAACCCACGATTGCAGCAAGCTTACATCGACAACTGTGTGGCATGGCGTGAACGTCAAGCGGCGATTGCCTCTGCCACCCCTCCTGCCAAGATTACGACCGTCGTTTGGCAGAATTATTCCCATGGTCAAATTTTGTTAACGCCCAGCGCTTTGAATACCTTCCGTGATGTTGTGCACGCGAACGAAAAGCACACCTTGCTCGTTGGTAGCACATCACCCATATCGGCATGACGAACAGACAGTTCCGCCGAATGACGGGGTATTTTCGTGTTTCCGATGTGTGTGTGTGTGTGTGTGATTAGATAGGTGATCGCTCGTTTTTTGTCTTGATTACTTTTGGTGCGTTGTATTTTTCATTTACTGTGGATGACAGACACTTGTCTCCCGTTGTTACGTTGGATTGTCCGTCGCTGCTGGGTTGGAGCGGCGAAAGACACGGCATCTGTCGATAGCCAGCCGACCTGGCTTCAGTGTTTAGGTTCCCATTTCTTTGAAATAGTTGCTATGTTCTCTCTCAAAGTTTCCGTCTTTCCTCCCCTCGAAGTATAATTAACCCCTCTCCTCTCCCCATCTCTCACCATTTCTTCAAAACTCCATCGACTCCACACAACAGTTCATTCCACACTGCCTTCGGATGGATCTACAGAAGTATTACGTTCGTTGTAGGACAGCATCTCGTGTAGGAGAAAATCAATCACAGCACGCTGTGGAGCCGTCAGTTGGGAAGTGAAGAGGGGAACATGATGATGACGATGATGACGACGACGACTCAACTTTGAATGACATGGCAAGGTCCGACATTCGACGTAGACGTGAAGACGTGAAGGAAGAGAATATGGTCGCACACCACATATGGTATGACGAGTACTGAACTACGTCTGTTAGTTTGAAGTGCTGCTGTCTTCTCCCCGCGTGTAAGACCATGCAGAGTCTTGCGGAATGTGTGGAAGCTGTCTATGGGGTGGCATCTAATGTCACTTCGGACGATGACTCCATTGTGGTACTACAGCAACATGTACAAGCATTAGTTCGATCACTTGACACCATCACGGTGAATGATGATGTCGTTGATGAGGCATCTGCCGAGGTGGTCACTCAAGCGATTCGGGTCTTGTCTATGCTATTGCATGACGGTCGCGAAGAGCAGAGTAAAACCGATGTCTGCGCATTGCTTTGGAAATCGTACGGCAAATTCCTCAAGAAGTTCACGGACTTTGTTGATGAAGACTCTGCTCATTACTTCATGGATGCGGTTATCGGGCATTCCACGGATGGTATCCTGCATATCAGCTCGATCGCTGCCGACCCGAACGAAGACCTTGAATCATGCTACAAAGTCCTATCGTTCTTTGCACAACGACTGGCGCTTTCATTTCTTTGGATACCACGACAACATCTTCACGTTAAAGCTACCGAAGGCTTCCACGTTCTTATCGGCTTCTTGGGGTTGCAGGAAATTGGCGCTTCGACGCAGCGCATTGCCAATACCTCCAATGCCACGAAGCAAACCGTGTTGAAAGCCCTTTTCAAAGCAGTGGAAGATGCAACTCAATGTACCTTAAATACAGAGGTATTAATGGAATATCACGATCATTCCATGAAATCGCTGAAGAGTCAATCCGAGCTACGAGTGGAGATGTTGCACGGATATCGAAGCTTCTTCATTGCTCTCTTTGAGACATGGGCTTCCAAATCTCCTTCCTCACAGGACGTTGCTTTTCCTCTTCCATCCAAGTTTCACGTATTACAGCTTCTCAGTCGTTTCTTTTGCACCGTAGCGGCTTTAGCTCCCACCACAACCAACCCGGAAACTGTCGTCGCCGGTGTCAACTCCATCGTGTCCACTTTAGCACACTTGATATTCACCTCTCCAACCGATGATAGCCATTACATTCTTGACTGGTTTATGTTGCAATCGATTTGTATTGGTCACGTATCGAATCTCGAAGAGGAAGAAGTCGCGGTGTGGTCCACATTGATTCGCAAGTGTCTCTTCGCGCTGTTGAAGCAAATCCCATCATTGCCCGTCGAGAACATCAAGAAATGGGCGCGATGGAAGATGCAATATGCGCACCGTGTCGTGGATTTCGTGATCCAATGCTTTGAAGAGCTGTATCAATCCCAACATTACGATTCTGACACGGACCCGTATCCCTCCACCGATCGACTGGTCACTTTCCTGGTCGAGTTGCTCCTCCTACAACAATCACACCTTTCCGATGTGATCTTAAAGCGTATTTCCGAGAGCTTCATTTGGTTCGTTCTGTCCTCATCCAAAGACATGTCCAAAAGCGGTCTCTTCAAACATCGTCCGTTGCCGATGGCTCTGTTAGAACGTATTCTGACTCGTTTGCCAGTGAAGCAGTTGTTGAGTCCATCGTATTCCATTGGTGGTGTATCGCCCACGGTACAATCGCTATTACAACAAGCCGCATCGTGGCTACAGAATGCATATACCCCTACCAATGCAACGACCGGTGGCACTGCCGGGAACGTCACGTTGCCAGCTGTGGAGGCCCTCTGCTACGCCTTGATACACGCGGCGTTGGACATGAAAGATGCGCCGCCGGTGACGTTCTTCGCCTCTGACCAGCAGCTGCGATCGTTTAGTACCCGCGTCATGCAGTACATTCGAACGTTGACGGCGCAAATGCAGCTCTATGCGAAGCAATTGCAACAACAGCGGGCGGGGACGTCCCGAAACGGCGTCGTCACGGTCATGCAGCGGATAGCCGACAAGACCCGTGATTGGATTCGGCACATTGCTGTGTTGATTGCCCTGTTTGGACAACACCCGAAGCTGCCAAAGGGCGTACAACACTTGTTGGCGGAGTCATTGACGAGGATTGTCCTGTTTTGGAAGGAGCTGGTGGATGCACAGCGATGGATACAGTCCGTGGGCGGTGCTGGTGGGGGCATGGGTCTGTCTCTGACGAGGACGCGACAGTTGCTGACCGAGGTGAATGGGTGTCTCTTGGCGTATTTGCGACTGTTGGCGTTGCAGCCCGTCGCGACGATGAGTGATAACACTGCGAAGGTACGTAGGGGAAGGTATACATGCTGTGTGTCACTCTGCTCTTGCTAACTCTGCTCGTGCTTTTCTTTTTGAAGGAACTGAAATATGCGCTACAAGAGCTCGCTACGGCCATGAAGCACAGCGAAGGCTCGTTAAGCCTTGTGTACAGTCGGTTAGGTGGTGATCTGATGGAGATGGCGAAGTTGTCCACGGGTTCCTGGATCGCGTATTTCTTCAACGGTCCCGATGGTGACACCTGGCGGCATTTGTTTCAATTGTCGGTGCAATACGAAGTGGCATACGAAGGACACGAAGCATTGCGGTGTTTTTTGGAAGAAGTGGACACCTTTCCGTCGACGTCGACGTCGACGTCGACGTCTGTATCTTCGGTAGCGGCAACTATGGCATGGCCGGTGTTTCCCAGCGATGTCCCTGCACCAGTGAGCTCCGTGTATGACACCTGTTATGCACGTTGGTCGTCTTGGTTGTCGTTGGCGTATCCTCAGATCGCGACGGCGGCGGTGACACGGTCCACGTCTACCACATCCGAGCCACTGACCGATGCACAGCAGCCTGTGGATACTGGATGTCCGTATACGCGTATGGTGATGCAGCAGTTGTGGGAGTATTGGCATCAGACTCGTCGTGAACAATCTGCAACCGTCCTTCACAGCCATGTTGCAGCCCCCATATCACCGCAGTCATCTTCCGTACGGCCCAGCAATGGCCTCGCGACCGATGCTGTTGGCAGCAAGCGACCCGTCGTGCAGTTGCAGGACCCGCCTCGCTCTGTGGCCTTCACGAAGAATGGTGGTGCACAACAGCAGTCGGACACAACCGAAGAGCCACAACTCAAGAAACATCGCCCCATCGCGGATAACGACGATGTCGACTACGTCAAGCCGCCACCATCATCAGCGCGAGACAGCCCGCGCTCTAACTTCGCACGGACCACGACGTCGTCCATGGGCACCGTTGATGCGGAATCCGAGACGATGACGACGTTTGCTGATGGTGAACCACCGCAGCCGTTGTCACCAGCGGTGTATGACAAGAGCAGTACGCATGAAGACGATCCTTGGGAAACGATTGGCGATGAGCCGGAGCCGGACCACCGCCCCATGGATGAAGACCCACCAGTGGATCCGTGGTCACAATCCGAGAGTCATGAACGGCGGGTTGATAGTATCAAAGAGGCGTCAGCCTCCATCGATATCTCTCAACACCGCCTCAGGTCACCAGGATCACCAGTTCGCCCCACCGGTGCATCACAGGAGCCGCAACTGCCTCTCCCCGGTTCTCCCCTGCATTCGACACAACTCCCGTTGCCTGTACCACCGTCATCGTCTCAACCCAGCACCCATATCCAAGTCGCGGCTTCCTTGGTCTCCCATATGATGGTGGATGACTTCTACGGAAGTGACGAAGACGCCACCGATGGGCGCGATGTCCCCACCGACTGACGCAGTTGTGTATACGTGTGAGCAATGCCTCTCCTGCCACTCACTACTCCCGCTAAAGGAAGCTCTGAAGTGTAAGCAGCTCCTGTATACGGTTCTTGTAAATATTCGTCTTCAATTGTAATCTGTCGTTCTACCCGTCGTCGTTCTATTTGAAATTTCTCGTTCTATATCATGTTCTGTGTAAACGCTCGTTATGACTGCAGGTGTCATGTGAGAATCAGCCATGCCAAGCGGTACGGGGGTCCAACTATTACTGCCCATTTTCATTTATGTCAGGGTGGTGGTCACAGATACCCAGCATGATTTCCTTGCTCAACACGCTGCAATATCTGTGTGCGGAAGACAAGTGCATAAGTCGGAGGCGGGATGCTATTTGGCGACACTGCAAGCCTCCGTGACGCACATATCGGAAGCAGATCTACAGTACGTTGCGAGCAGCCATTCAACGCTCAGCTATCTCAAGAACCAGCACACTCGGTTACGCGAAGAAAAGATGCATCATCGTTCTCCCTTTAGGTCCGTTCGACCAGTGACACATTCGTTTTTTGTCTCGTGTTTCTCTCGTAGTTGTGGTATTACTATCCCTTGAATGCAATTATTGCACCACCACCACCATTATCATTTCTGCTGCCATTTTCACGAAGGAAGACAACAATAACGGTCTTGTGCCGAGAAGCAAAGGTAGTTAAGTTGCGAACAGAATGAATAGAGCAGGAAAAGATTGGTTGTAGGAAGGGGAAATGCTACCAGTGCTGGCAACTCTACAGGAAATAGCTAAGCAACTACGAGGAAACAAACCGACAAACAGACAAATAACTAATTTGCTGTACCGATGGAGTACAGCGATCAAAAGGGTGTAGGAGACGAGGGAGCATCTTATTCTTCGTCGAACCGATCTTGAGGGCCATGCGATAGCTGAGCGTTGAATGGCCGTTCGCGACGTAAATCTGCCTCCAAAATGTGCGTCACGGAGGCTTGCAGTGTCGCCAAATAGTATCCCGCCTCCGACATGCGCTTGTCTTCCGCACACAGATATTGCAGCGTGTTGAGCAAGGAAATCATGCTGGGCAACTGCGCCTGAACCATGATATAAATGAAAATGGGCAGTAAATCGTCGGCACTGAGCGGTTGCGATACGTCAGGATGCTCGGCACGATACAACTGGAAAATCCCACGTGACATCTCCAACAGCGCATTGATTTTGTCACAGGGCAATGTCTTCTGTGTGATGGCTTTGAACGCAGCGATCGACGCTTGCCAACTGCTGGGAGAGATGTGGTCCACGTAAATATCGAAATACGATTGTGGTTGATGACAGAGTTTGCAGGTTCGTTCGTAGAACTGTCGATCGGCGGCTTCATAGACTTGTTGCATGATGAAATCGATACGTCCAATCGTTGCCAAATAAATTTCTGTTTCCACTTGTCGACGAACCGCATCACGAATGACACAACGAAACTCGTCAGAGGATAAATTAATCAGTTCATCGATAGTTTCACTCTCGTGACTGTGAGGATTCACCAAGGACAACCCACTGCCATCGTCACTGGCAGTACTGTGTGCACGTTTGGAGGAACGATGCTGTGCGGCGCGACTTTGGCTGTGACTGGACGTGGTGGCCGTCATTTGATCGATGAGCTCCGATACTTTGTTGGGGATCGTATGGGCACCACTCTCTTGGATAACACTCGTGATGATGTCGACGCAGTCGTCAAACAGTGCCTCGAACAAAAAGTTCTGTAGACGATCCAAGAACTCCTTCTGCTCTTCGGCGACTTTACACGCTTCTTCTTCAGACCATCGTCGATGGATATCATCAATAGGATTGCCCATGTAATTCTCAATGAATCCTTGCAAGGCTCGATCCATAAATGTCATGTGCAGTACGTTGTGCATGAACACTTCCACGGTCTTGACCAGATGCGTAGCAGGATCAGATTCGCGCAGGATGATCATGTCGAGATTCTCTTCCACGTTCAGAAACCTCTGCAGTACCAATTGTAGCTTGATCGTACTGGGATGATGAGAGTTCAGTGTGATAATTCCAGCGATACGACGTAAGAACCGTTGAAGCACATTCAGACGCTCTTGAATGAGCACGCTCTTGTCGGTTACGGCGGCTAAATGCTTCTGAGGGAAATCGACATTTTGAAGCTTCTTTCGAATCCCGATAATCGTCTATGTTACCATTGACAAACAGCCATAGGGCATCAGCATCGATTCGCTCAATAGTCATACAAGAGCAAGACAACACAACCACTTACCTCGCGAAAAACTTCAAATTCGCGGTATCGCCGTCGAATGATCCACTCGACGCCACTGCGAACGTCAAGAACCCAAATAACGTACACAATATAATCACCTTTTCCTTGTTCTGCACGTAGTAGCCGCACTGACAAAGCTGGTCGCAGATTGTGCGTCTCGATATCCGAATATTTCTGCATGTACCGTTGGTCGTCGGCCATTTCTTGTCGAACAATTTCTGCCAGGACAGCACTATCCAGACTGTGTCTCCGATTCGACATCTTCGTTTGTGACGTTTTGCTTAAACGAACAGAACCGGTTACGGCCTCTCTCGATGATGCTGGACTTGACGGTGACTCTTCGGATGGCGCATCCAAATGCCATATGTTTATCTTCTCTGCCAATGACGAGGCACTCCATTCCACATCACGATACTTGAGATATCGTATGGTACTCTCCAGAATGGGAGTTTGCTCAACTGTTATAACTGAGTTTTCGAGAAATATCTTCATACGTGAAGGATACTCGGTTATTCCAGTCAGCTTGCTAGGCGCTGTTGTATCAGCCGCACTGCTTGGCGCTTGATAAATAGCATTGTGCCACACTGAGGATCGCTTATATCGATCGAACTGAATGGTCACAAAATGTCCAGAGAGTGTTAGCAAGTCCATAACGTCTTTCAACTCTGCCCAAGGCCCGAATCGTTCTCCATTGATTCCCGCCAAAATATCGCCCACACAGACACCAGCCGTTTCTGCCAGTAGCATTTGTCCACCAGCTGATCGATGTACCACAATGATTTGAATAAGAGAATTCATTTCCTGAATCGTGATACCCAGTTTGTTGTGCTTCCGGTTGAACGTAATCGTGAAGCTTATCTTTTCTTCACTTTCCGTGCGTTCAAGGACTCTGTATTGGGGAACACTTAGAAACCGCTTCGGAAGCATCATCGCTGTTCCGCGCGAGCTTGTCTTTACTTCAGCACTCATGGCCCTTGCAATAGGACGCCTTTCGATAACTGGATTTTGGGGCTTCGTCATGATTTCATTTTGGACATTTCTAATGATTTTCGCTTCACCTTCGATTTTTTCCGGGGAGGGAGAGTTCGAGACCAGCATGGGAAGTAGCGATTTGTATGGAAAAGATGAAGAAATAAAAATGATTGGGAGGCTACGATAGCCGTAAAGTATCACTTCCGACATCAAACCAAAATTTCCTCTCGTCTGCTCGTCTGAAAAGAATGCCCGCACTTGAGGTAAGTGAATGTACTAAATATCTCCATTTGTTCAATTATACAACTGATAGTTTGATCCTCTATTTGTACTTCCCAGCCAAGTCTCTTCTTGGTTGTCTCGTTGTCTCTCGCGTCTCCAAAGCGGTGCTCTCTGCTGCCATTTGATTGATTACCTGCATTTTCCTCTTCCAAACTTTTTGGCTGCAACGGGAACATACCATTTGCAAAATTCATAAGCCTTCGCCCCTCAGTTTTCAAGTGTGAAAGAATATGCTGCAACGAATAACTTCCACAACTTGTTGTCCCACCGGACCTCTCAGTCTTGAGACTGTAGGGGAGATCCAGCTGCTGATTGCCGTCTTTTTCTTTTCGTTTTCATTTGTCTTCCAAAGACAGGCCATGCTCAATGGCATGGATCCAATCGTTTACAATGTCTATCGGTATGTGATTTCCACGATAGTTTTGATGGCGATGAAGTACGTCTTCAAGATAGAGGCGCAGTCGGAATCAGACGAGTCTAAAGCATCAGCCAAAGAGGACCAACAGCGAAAGGGGGAAGAAGAAACGAAGCGTGACTACATAAAGAATATGATATTCTTCGGGGCGATTCTTGGTTTCACCAATTTCGGGGGCTCAGTCTTTCAACAGATGGGATTGGTCACCGTCACCGCAGGAAAGACCGGTTTTATTACTGGGATGTACGTCGTCTTTGTCCCCATTTTTGAGCATTTTCTCCCGCAATTCCATAGCAGTCTCACGTTAGCGTCTTGGATTGCTGCCTTAACAAGTTTGGTGGGATTGTATCTCTTATCTGGTTGTGCAGAGCAAGAGACCTGCTTCGGAGGTGCCATTAAAGAGGGTGAAGTACTTGTGTTCATTAGCATGCTTTTCTGGGTTGTCTCCATTATGGCTTCCGATGTTGGATCGAAGAAATTAGAGGTGATTACCCTCCAAATGGTGGATTTTCAAGTGACGACTGTCTTCACGATAATTTTGGCGATGATCTATGTTCCACACAAGTTCGATATGGGCGAACTCCTCGACAATTGGGTGTATGTTGTGGTTGTCGGTTTCAGTGAAGCCTTTGCCTTTACACTGAGTACCATGGGTCAAATTTATTCCACTCCATCGAGAGCCGCAATTTTGTATTCCTTGGAAGCGGTGGTATGCGCGATTTTGTCGTTTTTCTGCCTCAACGAAGAGCTATCTTGGATTGAAATCATTGGTGCTACGCTCATGACTGTTGCTGCATTCATCAGCAACTCAACGGGTGAGGACGAAGACGATGAGTCTATTGATGTGGAGAGCCCTACGTCTTTAACCGCCGACAATACTACGACGGACAATTTGAGCTCTGACAGGTTGGGCGATAGAAGCAGCCATGGACTGCTTAGCCCGGATGCCAAGAGCAAAGTGTACGGTAGCATTGAGTTAGGAAGGAAATAAAGCGCTAGGGCTTACCGAGCATTGTCCATAACCTGTAGTACTTGCTTGTCAGTCAGCTCTATTTGCGAGCATTTCATGTTTTTTGTTTATTCGTCTGTTGAAGTTTGGCGGCGCCCTAACCTTCGCATACGCCTGTCGCGTTAAATGTGTTTTCCTGTTCACCCGAAACAGAAATATTGTTTTCATGATAAGATTTATCTCTTTAGTTGTAGCTGCTAACTCAATGTAACCAGTGTGTACGTTACTTATGCCATCATCGTTGACACGCTACTTTCAGTGTACATACAGTGCTGATAGATGTGACGGGGATTCAAAAAGCAGAATAAACTTAACAGTATTAGATATATACAAATGTACAACATTCTCCTCTGGCACCTGACACCCGGTTCAATCTAGGCCAACGAAGACTTATTACTCAGAACAGCGATACATTTGCCAAAGTTTTTAAACTTTGCCACATGAACAGGTCTTCGTTTATTAAGATCGCGAACACGTTTGTCAGCTCCTTCTGATATCAGGACGGCCATGACTTCAGGGGCATTGTTCGCAGCTGCATGATGAAGTGCTGTCCAACCTTGTTCGTCTTGCAAGTCCACCTCGGCATGGACCGCACAGAGCATTTTCACGTGAAGAACATCGTTTTTGGATGCAGCTACCATGAGAGGAGACATACACGCAAAGTCGACCATATTCACACTCGCACCACATGACAAAAGCATCTTTGTGACGCGATGATTGCCATTTAGAATGGAATAGAAAATTGGCGTTCTACCGCTGCTTTCGTCAACGTAATCAGGGACTGCGTTATTCTCGAGAAGCATCCCAACCATGTCTGCATTATTTACTTTCACTGCCAACGATAATGGGGTAACTCCCTCCAAATTGTACTGATTGATCCACTCAGGATGCGGCTCCGTACCGCCCATTAACTTTCTGATAGACGCTTGCACATGCTTCACGGATCCAGAAAGCACCGCTTCGTGCAAATCCAGCGATAATATACCAAAGAACTTGAGTGCTTTAATTGCCATCTCAATGTAGATTTTTCTTTTCGACTCTTTCTTGGGAGCTACATATCCCGTTTCATTGTAGTTGCCAATGTCAGGAAGGATTTTGTCAATCACCTCTTGCATGATCTGCTCTTTGATTTCTTCTTTGTTCTGCCCGAAGCGCTGTAAAAATTTCCCGGAGCCTGCCCCTTTCTTTTCCGATTTTCTGCTCTTCGTACTCTTTCTTCCAGTTGCCATGGCTTCGTTATGAGAGTTAATGGACGATGATGCGTCCGAAAAGACTTCATTTTCCATTTGGCTGATCATATTGCTTGCGGCCACTTTAAATGCCAAAATTTCATCAACTGTGGCACTTGGATGCACCTTGGCACTCATACGGAAACAAGTTGTTGGTCGCACGAAAAATGAAGAGTGGAACGGAAATCGATGTAAAACTTAATGATGCATCAGGTTGCGATCGAAAAAATTCAATTCGTCACTATCGAATGGACTCTATCTTCAATGCTCAGTCTTTTCTGATCGAAAAGTTGGAATACAATACAGTTAGGCATCGATAGGCGTAGATACAGCTGTAGAGTTTACTATTTATAGTTCATTCATCACGTAGTTAGTTATCATATCATATGCATCGCTGGTGCCGCAGCAACAAAATGTAACGGTCGGAAATGCGACTGCACCCAAATGCATTGGATCCCAGACTCTGAGGGAGAATTCCCAGCTTCGAGCGTCGAGCGTGCATGATGACATCGAACATGCCCGTTAGAAATCAAACTTCACATTTTCAATTTGGATACGATATCCACACATCTCACAATATAATACGGAGTGGAGGTGCATGTTTCCCAATAGAAACCATGAACCAAGAGTCAGAAATATCAGAGTTTGTGAACGATGGGTTCGAAAAGCTACTGTTGATTGGAGAAGACTCCAGTGTTAACTCCTTGAAATTGGATCTAATTCAAGGAGTTGCTCATCATTTGGCATTGGACATGCAACACTTGAAGATGTCAACCATTATTCGAGGATTGAAACTTCTTATCAAGATCATGTCAGAGGCTCCAGAACGTCTGGTGCCTGTGCAAGACAACCTCTATTTGGCCATATGCGGTGCTATCAACAGCGGCGATAAGCTTTGTAGCTACGGTTTGGCCCTGGTACAAAGTCTGTTATCATCATCTACCGGGTTATCGATCATTGAGTCGAAGAAGAAGGATTTGTTGCACAAATTGATCCAGTCGGTCAACCTACCGTCGGTGGCAGATTGTCACATCAAAGCCATCGAATGCATCTGGCATATTCGCAAAAGCTCTCCTCCCTTGGTACCTAAAGAAATCTTGGAAGTTACGGACATGCTCTTTACTTACATGGTCACGGAGAGCGGAGAGAACAAATTCAAACTGTTGGTGTTCCTCATGGACATCATCCACGCTGCCAAGGACATTGTCACGGGTGAAACCATCTCAGAATCGTGGATTCAATTTTTGCTGAACACCGTGGAAGAAGATGATAGCATTGGCAATGTGCGGAGTTTGCGCATTCTGTTGACGTTGACGAAGTCGGAGAAATTTGTCTTGAAGCGGCCCCATTCCGCACGCAACATGCTCTTCTTATTGAAACAATCGCTTGATCGTTTCAAGATCAAACTAGAAACGGCAAAGTCTTCCAAACGTGTACAGTGCTTGAGTGATTTGTATTCCTTGTCTGCCTCGCATTTGCCGATTATTCTCGATTACGCCACGCAGGATGACGTTCAACTCCACCTGCTACTGTTACAATTCATTCAAAATGGCAATACCAACGATGCGATCAAAGCGGCGGGTATTTTATGGAATATTGCCGAAGGAGGCGACGAAACTGTGGTTCAGCGACTGTTGGATTCAGACGTCCATGTGATTGCCTTCGATGTGCTGAAGAAATACGCCTTGGAAACCGACAAGAAGAAAGAGATTTTCAGTTTCCTCTTGACCATGCTCTTACAAATGGCGCGGTTCTCTAGTTCTCGACGAGAAATCTTACAATTGGACAACATCGTCGAGTATATGGTCATGATTGTGGAGAAAGGATATGGGGTGTTCGGGTCCGATACCTTACGCGCGATGATGATGTTGGTCTTTCTTCTGGGTACGGAAGAAGCGGAATCGATTCTTCGCAGTGGGAAATTCATGGTGACGACGGAACATGTACAAAAACTGGTGGCGATCTTGAAAACCACATTGCATGGTGATCATGGTGAGGATTATCGTCTGGGATATTTCTGTATTCCCCTGTTGGTCCATGCCTGCTTGGCACTGAGTCAATCGGATTCCAACAAGGTGTTCTTGTTGCAAGCACAGGTGGTCAAACCCTTGACCACCATCTTAGAGATGTTTGATGCCAATCACAGTGGTATCCCACTCTGTGGCGGTGGCGGGGAAGATTTGGAAAGTTGTACCCTGGCGGTGGAGGTACTGATGCACCTGTCGTTTCACTTCCAATACAGCAATTTCGATCTGTACGAAGCCCTGGTCGTCAATGACGACAACACCAAGCTGTTGCACATCTTGGACCACTTACAATCCAATATGACGTTGATGATGGATACACGCAGCAAAGCCGCCGTGTTGTTGCATCGGTTGCATCTGGGATCCGCCCGGAGCAACATTAACAACACCACTGCCACAAACAATGACACAGCCACGGCGACGAGTGCTGCCAATGCCTCGAGCTCGTCCTCGCCGACGCAAATCGTCTCGCACTCGTTGCGCTTACTCTCGACCGAAGATTCCGATGCTATTTCGATTTCCTCGGCCGCCTCGTGTGCCGCACAAGTGAAAAGCACCTCCCCCATCCGTGATCTCACCCGGTCCCTCTCGCAGTCCTTGGGTACCCCCAGTCCTCGCACAACCACGTACCATGCCAACCAAGTCAACACCAGTCATCCGTATCTCTATTCGAATTTCCCGTCGGGCAAGGACAATCCCACTGATGCCCTCGCGGCGAGTGGTGAACTGAAGATGATACCACAGAAACAGCACGTGATGTTGAGTTATTCCTGGCATCCATCCTCAAAGCCACAATTGGTGATTCAATTGCAAGAAGAATTGAAACGACTGGGTTACGACGTATGGCGAGATGAGACAGGGTCGTTGTTGGTACCACCGTTGGCCGGGTGTGCGATGATGGAAGAACGACTGGCGGATGCCATTGAAACCGCCGATACTATCATCGTCTGTATCTCCCCCGCGTATAAGTTGTCCAGCAATTGTCGCTTGGAAGCCAGTTACGCCCATATTCTCGCACGGCGTCACCAACGACCCAAGATTCTCTATTTGATGATGGATGAACAGTACACCACGATCAGCAAACCTCATTACTGTGATGGGTGGTTGGGTACCATGATTGGTACCTCTGTCTGGTACCCGCTCTTTGACAATGAATTGGTCACCTTCACCGCCGCGTCGTTGATTCGTCATTTTTCTGACTCGACCCATGTGGTTCTACGCGAACAAGAACCCTCCGAACGAGCCCTGGAACGACGACGCTCTTTATCGTCGACCATTTCCTTGGAAGACAGTGATACCGACGATCACATGTCCGCCTTGACCGATATGACCTCGTCGTTCCACGTCTCCTCCGCTTTGACACCCAAATCCCGTATTCCGATGCATGGCACCCCATCGTCAGCAGGGAATGGACCGATGAAACCACGGTCGGCATCCTCCACCGCCGCGATGCAACAGCAACAACAGCAGCAGCAACAGTCGGTGCGTTCATCAACGGCGGCGGGGACAACGAAAATGTTAACTCCTTCGTATTTACGTCGTAGTAACGGCGGCGGGTCCGCGTCTGCTCCTTCGTCATTGACAGCCGCTTCCAACGCCAATGCCAACGCCAACGCCAACAAGGAATCGAAGATTCCACGGGGCCGTCCGAGCAACGCACCAGCAGTGTCGTCCTTGAGTACCTCGCAAGCCAAGTCCACTGTTTCACAACGACCGACGGCCTCCTTCGGTGCATCCTCCACCCCGCAACCGCAGCACGAACCACTCATCACCCCCACCACCACCGCTACCGCTACCCACCATCGAGCGATGGTTTCACCATCATCACACCCCGCCACACCACAGCAGCCGCCGTCTATCCCTCCACAGGTACCCACGACGAAGGAAGACATCGCGTGGTCCTTGTTGAACACGTCGTTGATGGTGAAGGACGAAGACGCCCTGCAAGAATACTTGTTGCAAGAAGGAATCTTACAGGCGACCGATCTACGGTACTGCGACCCCGCCATGGTCGACACCATCGCGGGCCATTTGAAGACGATTCCCAAACGGAAATTCATGGAGGCCGTGAAAGCCTTTGTTCCTTCCTTGGTCAACCAGCCGCCACTGGAAGCATCGCAGCTTGCGGTTGCGACAACCACAGCAACGTCAACATCAACATCAACATCAACAACCACAGCAGCAGCACCATCCTCGTCAACGTGAACTTGACGACGACGTATCGTGTCTTAGACAACTACCTGTCTGTCTGTGTGGAGTGAGCCTGTGAGCCTCCCCCCTTCTCTCTGCCATTGTCTTCCACTTCTTCTTTCCGTTTCTGTTCTGTTATGTTTTGCCCCGCCAGCCAGCCAGTTGTATCATTTTGTATCGCCATTGACCCCCCCTCCCACACACACATTTAGACTCTGTATAGCTGTGCCACACACTTCGTTGGTTGGTGCTGTAATTATTTGACAAGCGCACTGCTGCCATCGTTCTTCTACAACATACTCAATTGACTATGGACAAAGGAGGTTTCTATTTCTCTTCAGGGTTTGGCGAGGCAGTAGATCTGATGCGTCGCGCCGTCTAAGTTCCACGGTAGCGTCGATGGTGGACACACGTGTACCAGATGCGACCAAGGCGAAGGGGGGTGACTGGGCGTCGCCCCGTCGATGTTCGCGGTCACAGACGATGCAGCTGCTGAGGTCGTCGTAGCTGTCGCTGTCGCTGTCATTGTCGCTGGGTGAGTTTGCATGGCGTAATGAATGTCACCACATTGCCATTGAGACAGATCTTGAAAGACAGTGACGTTGTTGGGGCCCAGAACAAAGACGGGAATGTCACGCGCTGTAGCCCTGACGCGCGTCGTGGTCGCTGTTTCTTGTTCTTTTTCTTCTTCCTCTTCCGTCAACGGAAAACTGGAGGCAAACAAGCCACCAGCCAACGAAGCTTGATGGCCAAAGGAACTTTCCATGGCATCGATGATCGCAAAGGACTGCGTCGCCAGGATCCATTCCAACGCCTCGTGCTGCGACGCCGCCGCCGTCGCCGCCGTCGCCGCCGACGACGACGGGGCAGGGTCGCCATCATCGACCACCACGAAGAACATCGGATTCGCCACTTCTTCGTGATTCACGATGTGTTCTACCGTGATTTCGGTCTGGTTGTTCGCCGTATTGACGGACGTCTTCACCAGCGTCACCCATTTCGTGCGCGGCTGTAGGAAGGACGCACCATCCACGTACCGTAAGAAATCCGATATCAACGTGCGATCAGACGACGATACCATGAAACGCAACCAAGATTGCATCACCGTGCGCTTGACGATATTCACAGTCGTCAGGCGCATGGGTTGTCCTTCGCCATGGAACAAGCCACGACTGTTTTCCCCAAAGCGACCCACCGCCTCGTCCGTACCGATCATCTCCTCCGCAACGATCGTCTCTTCCACCGATAGTTCTTCTTCGTACGAGAAATATTCCCACAGAGCTTGAACCACACGTAGTATATGGTTATACCCATCTGTTCTCACGCGGCTGTCGCTGGCTGCAGCAGCAGAAGGATTGGCATGGGTCAGGCGCTCCGGGAGGCGAACCGTGACTAGCTGCTGATGCCGAAGCAACTGGTCAGCGACTTTTTGGACTTTCTGAGCGAGATGGGCAGACAGAGCCATTTGAGAGAACAGCCTACTGCGAATCATGCGATGATACATGCATGGAAACCCCGTCAAGGTGACGCTGGCGGTGGAGTCAGCTACGACCACCGTGACAAGAGAATCTAAAATGGGCATCACATCGGTTGTTGAGCCACTTTCAATCAATTCTACCGACACTGGGACGCGTTGAAAGAGAGAAGCAAAGGAAGAGTTCAGTAGAATTGGCAAGGGATCTGACTCTTTGAGCACAATAATTTTCGGTGGAAAGTGCGCGAAAACGTCAAGGATATCGGTGCTGCAGCTTTCATTTGTGGTCCAACTGACAATCAACTCACGACGACTTTGCAAGCTCCAAAAATACCAATCTGATAATGCCTTAAGCCTTTTCGTAAAGGAACACTCATGAAAATCCAAAAATATGTACTTGGCAGATGGATCCAAGCTTGTTCTTTGAGCAAAACCACCTGGTTGGGATTCCACAACGCAAAGGAAAATGCAAATCTCGAGGAGAAAAACAAGGAAGCAGACCACTTTCATTCGCTTTCGTGAGATCTGACGACAGAGACAACAAATCAGCGGCCTTGAATGAAGAGAAAACGGTAGAAAATGCACCAATTTTCAATCTATGATTGCCAGCATATGCACATACCCATAAGAGAACTCCACGCAATTGATGCTTCCACAAACGTATCAAAATTCAACTCCTTTTTGTCGATATCGAGAATGACAACTGATGAGATTTCCATCATCGCATCGTCACAAACCCAAACCACATTTTTGTAACGCTCGACCTCACATCATCATCATCGTGTCGCTATCATCTCTTTCGAAATGAAAAAAAGTGAAAAAGACGCCACCAGCCATGAAAACAGGAAGGCGACATGAATGAAGAAGGAAAGCACAACATTGATTGGTCAGTGCCGCATCCTTCGTTGAGATCGGTCGTTTGGCGAAGAGCACTGCCATCGTGGAAAAAAATGCAACAGAATATCTCAAAGTTCTTCATGCCAAAGAAGAAAGGAGTGGCGAATATGGCTTCCCCTCCGAGTGCACCGAAGGCGGTTCCAACACCAACCAAGGCTGTTTCTGCATCTAGAAAGGAAATAGACGTGATTGACTTGGCCGATAGTGAGTCTATGGGTGCTACTGATGCTCCTCAGTTGCCGCAAGAGTGTCTGAGAAGTTCGCAAAGTTCTTCCAGCTCCTTTGACCCCAAGGAGTTTCTTAGAAAGCGGGCATTAGAAGATTCTTCTTCTGCAGAAAAGGAATCATCCAGCCAACAGCCTTCAACAAAGTTTCGGAGGATTGTTATGGGAGTCAGTAGAAACATGCGATCGGTGGAAAATGAATTCGGTGATGATTATGAATATGAAAGACCATCGGCGAAGAAAGAAGAGGCTCCCGCCTTAACCAAAATAACATACACGCCATTGGAAAAGCAAGTGGTGGCTATTCGGGAGAAGTATCCTGACAGCCTATTGATGGTGGAATGTGGCTACCGCATGCGCTTTTTTGGGGAAGATGCCACAACAGCGGCAGCTGTGCTAGGCGTTTGGGCCCACAAAGACCATAACTTCATGGTGGCCAGTGTCCCCACACATCGAGCTGCCTTTCATTGTCGCCGATTGCTCTCTGCTGGATTGAAAGTGGCGATCGTCAGACAAACAGAAACCGCCGCAATTCGTAAAACCTCGAAAGGCGGAAGCAGTTCACAGACGTTTGACCGAAATGTAGCGGGTATATTCACTGCGGGCACCCTCGTCGATGACGATGATCCTGCATTTGATGGGCTTATGATGTTTTCACGGTTTGGAGGTGCAGCAAAGCCAGCGGAAGGTGATGGGAGTGACGGCGAAAGCGATGGTGATGAAGGCGACAACCCTACTACATCTGCGGTGGAAAACGCCGGCGATGAAGATGGACAAGATCACTGGATCGTATCCTATTACGAGCAGCCCGTTAGTGCAGAAGCGCCTGTTCGATCGAGAGAGGATGTCATCGATCTCTCGACAGTTTCTACCTCCAATGTGATTGACAGGGAAGGTGCTCTCGTGGCCGTCTGTGTTCGGGCTCACCAGTTGTGGATCCGGTCGTTCGTCTTGGACACGGTGCATCAATCGCTCGTTGACTTTCTCGACATGCTGCAGGTATGAAAACCTTAAATCTCATCTTCTACTGTTGTTTTCCTTTTTTTAATTTTGTGGCTTGTTGCTGCTCATAGCCGGTGGAAGTAGTCGCACCAGAAAGTCTTTCCAACGCCTCACGCGATATCGTGTTGGCCTATCTGGATCAAGCGCAGCGCCGGCAACCTCAACAAGCAGCAAAAGGTGTTGAGGCAGATGATGAGGCAGATGATGGAGAGGAGGAAGAAGAAGAGTCTGCGACAGAAGCAAAGGCGCCGTCAGTGTCGACCACCCGTCGATTGATGCAGCGGATAAAATGGCTTTCACCGAAGATTTATTCCACTCCACCGCCGCCATCTTCCTCCTCCGCACTGCAGTCTTGGAACAAGGTGCTCTCCCCCGTTGGCAGATTGGCAATGCGTGGACTACATGAGTATCTGAGAGAGTTCCAACTGGAATCAGTGTTGGAGTCGCCCAGTGCGAACATTCACGATCCACTGCTGGTGGAATCATCCTTCTCCGCCCCATGCACGGTACCATCTTCATCGGGATCATTGCCATTGCCATCAGCTGTGACCTCCACCGAAACCGCTTCATTTGCCTTGCTGGAGCCTTCCTTTCCATTGGATGGCGTCACCGTACGTGATTTAGAACTCTTCGACAGTTTCAGCAATGCCAACGAGGCCTTACGTGGTATTAGCAAGCTCATGACGTACCAGCAACAATACTTGCAGCACCAGCAGCATCGGAAGTCTCATACGACGGCCACAACCACGAAAACCCTCTCGGGAGGTCTATTCAGTGTCTTGGATCGTTGCGGTTCGGTCTATGGTCGACGAACGTTGAAGAACTGGTTGCTCAATCCTTTGTGTCACGTCCCCAGTATCCGCGCCCGTCAAGAGGCCATCACATGGCTTCTACCCGCATTTACAAACAGTGCCGATGTCGTCCCTTATCGTGATGCAAGTGTTTCCCCCGCGATGCTGCGTCAAGAAGTGCAGCACTTTGTACACCGCGTCCAAGATACGCTGAAGAGAGCTCCTGACATCGAGAAAATGCTCACGTCGCTGCAATTCAATCGCATCGCACCATCTCGATTGAAAGCCCTGCTCGCATTAGCGATACGTCTGCAGGGGTTGTACGTGGCACCGATTGTCGATGGCCATTTGTCACCCGGTGCAGACGCTACTCCGTCGCCTTCGCTTCCCTCGTTGTTACGCCGCCCAGACTATCTACCTTCCTGGTTGACCTATCACATTCGACGGGTGAATTTTCAACAGTTGGCGAAGCAAGCCATGCAATTCGATGAAGCAATTGTATTGACAACGGTGGCGTCCTTTGCTGCGGCGTCACATACGAGCGATTACGATCCCACGAAGATCGCCGAAGAAAGCTTAACGGGTTTCTTCGACGCTGCGACAGAAGATCGATACCCAGCTTTGGCAGCCTTACGGGCCGAGAAGCAAGAAGTAGAAGCGGCCATTGCCCAAGAACTACAAGCGATACGTACACAGTTGCGCAAGCCTCAATTACGGTTTACATCGTTACGCAGTGGCGCCTTGTCCTGCATCGAGCATTTGATTGAATTACCACTCGCAGAGGAGAAGAAAGTACCGGGTCATTGGATCAAGATGAACTCGACGAAGCAAGTCGTCCGCTTCCATGTTCCCACGGTCATCGCGTGGCAAGAGCAATTGTATCGTATTCGCGATGAATGCAAGATCGTAGGCCGCGATACCTGGCGCAGCTTTGTCAGTGAAGTGAAGGTGGCCATCCATGAGGCCATGCGCACGGCGACGGCTGTCTTGGGAGCCCTCGATGCGATGCTCTCCCTGGCGCAAGTTTCCGCGCAGCCCGGGTATGTTTGCCCCGAATACACAGCCGAGTCGATCGCGTCCACTGCGGGAGAACGTCGTTTGCATATCGACGAAGGTCGTCATCCGGTGTTGGAGAAACGGTTCGCGGATTCGGATACGCCGTATCTGGCCAACAACGTGCACTTGACAGCAGCACAAGCAAGTCAAGGTGGGAGCGCGAGCTCCGCATCGGATCGCTTGGTTCAAATTGTGACCGGTCCGAATCTGGGTGGAAAGTCGTCGTATTGTCGCATGGTGGCTCTGTTGGCCCTCCTGGGGCAACTGGGAGCTTATGTACCCGCTCGACGTGCGGAAATGGTTGTCTTCGACAACATTCTCACCCGCATGGGGTCCGAAGATGATTTGCACAGTGGACGATCCACGTTTTTGTGTGAATTGGTGCGCACGAATGCCATTCTCCGCCACGCAACCTCCCGCTCGTTGGTGGTGATTGACGAACTAGGCCGCGGGACAGCCACCCATGATGGGTATGCCATCGCGCAAGCGACCTTGTGGTATCTACTGGATCGCATTCGTTGTTTCACGCTGTTCATCACGCATTTCCCACAAATCGCACAGTTTCGTCGCCAATGGCTGCGACGATCAGCAGTTGCTGACCAACCGTCAGGAGAAGGCCACGAGGACACCGATCCCATCGGGATAGACGGTACCGTGGAAGCCCACGTGGTTCTATCACACATGAGTTATGTCGAGCGCGTTGTGGATGCAACGACAGGAGAGACGGAAGTGACGTTTTTGTACAAATTGGTGGAGAGTCCCGCACGAGGATCCTTCGGTATCAATGTGGCTCGCCTGGCGGGGATGAAGAAAAGCATCTTGGAGCGCGCGATGAGTAAAGCCCGTGAAATGCAGGAGGTGACGTGGTCGCAGTGGTCCCAAGGACGACCTTCCACCGCGATGGACGTGCTTGATGAGGATCGTCCCACTGTTGCGTTGTGAAACGGTGTGGCGGTGGCCGAACAAAACTCGGCAGGTGCTCCACTAGCAGGCGTAGGCAGCGATGGACAGACGAGTGTTCACATACATACCTGTGTCGCTGTCATTCATCAACTGTAAGATAACTCGACCCCGTGTGCGATGTAGGGAGTGTTCGTCCACCGTTCTCAAGGAGCGGCCCCATAGACATCAACCGACGCCAGCTGCTTCTTCAGAAAAAGTCCCAGCGCGCGAGTCAAAAGCCTTTTCCATCTCACAGCACCATACATACAACCCCGTTTGTACCCGTTCTCAGACCGTCAGCAACGCACAATCATCAGTAGAACAACCACAAGCAGTGATCCCCAACGCAACGCATCGCAACGAAAACGAAAACGAAAAGCATATGGCAAAGCTAACTCTCACCCTCTGTTCAAAGGCACATCATGGTTGGGTTGTGTGTTTGGTTGTGTTTCTACAAGAACCATCATCTAACATCTACGGCCATCTCACATGGCATGCAAACTGTACCGGAGAGAGAAGAGCAGGAAGAGAGAGCGAGAGCACGAGGGACAGGACAGAGCGGGATCATGCCGTTTTCTGGTTCTTGATTTCACTCGTCCATCCATCCATCCATCCATCCATCAATCAACCAACCAACCAAACGACGCGGGCGTGTACAACATGAAAGCTTCGCGGTTACCAACAGTCTCATTGCACCACTTACGTCATGGCCGGTGGGTTCGGATCTGCGCCTGCTGCCTTGCCATACGCTTCATACCATTCCTTGTATTGCTTTTGGTACGCTTCCCATGCTGCTGTCGCCGCCTAAAGATAGAACACACAAACATAAACGCAAACGAACGTAAATAAGAAACGCCTCGATCACCGACTATGCGACCTGATGGGTCACTTACCGCAGGATCGGCACTCGCCGCGTCAGCGGTGGCCGTTTGAGCCGTGGCGGCCGCTTGGCTACCGGTTGCATCAGCAGCAGCCGCGGCAGCGGCAGGATCATACGAAGCGGCAGCCGCCGTCTCCTTTGTCGTCGTTGCCGCCGCCGAAGCATCGGCAGCAGTGGTGGCAGTGGCAGTCGTGGCTGCGGCTTGACCCGTCGCCGCTGCCGTATTCGCGGCGATTTGCTCTTCGGTCGGAAGAGTGATTCCCTCCGGAGGAGGCGTGCCCTGCGGCGGAGAGTAAGCCCCGTAGTACATCCGGGCGGCGGCTTCACCGTAGTACGCAGCGTACTGCCAGTAGGCGGTATGGTACGCCGCCAGATCGGCAGCACTGACGTCGGCAGTACCGGCCGCCGCCGCGGCGGCTGCACCAGCAGCGGTAGGTGTACCAGCCGTCGCTGAATATCCAGCAGCAGCTGCTCCATAATACGCCGAATATGCCGCAGCCGCCGAGTAAGGATCATAATACGAGCCGTACGCGGCCGCAGCGGCACCATACGCGCCATAGGCAGCATACGGATCCGCACTGTTTCCACCACCCGAAGGCCCCCGCAGCCCTCCTCCTCCTCCAGTGGCGGGATTGACCAAGGAATTTGTCGCCACGATCATTTCAATCTCATATTTCGCGGTTTGTTGTCCTTCCACGGGGCCAGAAATGTTGATCGTTCGCATCGGTGGATTGGTGCCAATGTCCGCCGTCGGCGGAATCTGAATACGAACACGGTGACGGTTCTGGATCTCCTTGATCGAGGCGCCACCTTTGCCAATGATAATACCCACACGATCATCAGGCACCAGCATCTGCATCGCATTCGCACTGGCATTGTACGCATTCGCAGCACTCTGTTGTTGCGATTGGAAGGTCATGAAAATCTCCATTTGCGCGGCATCCACCGCTTCTTTCGTATCCGCACCAATGCTCAACGTTCGTACGTTGGGGTCATTCTCATCGGGTTGTGGTGGGACTTGTACATACGACTTGGTGCGATCTTGGATACCCTTGATCGTCGCACCACCTCTACCGATGATGATACCCACTCTGTCGTTCGGGACCGGCAGCTTCACGACGAAGGCATGATCCAGCTCACGACCACCGCCTCCGCCACCACCGCCTCCACCACCACCGCCTTGCATACTGTTCTTCTTCAAATCCCGTTCGATGATATCCTCGATACGTAACTTGGCCTCGTCGACATTCTCCTTCGTACCACGAATGACAATGCTTCGTAATGTCTCTCCCGGCTTCATTTCATTCTCTTTGGCGATTTGTACATTGACTTGCAGAGTGGATTGAATGCGGGCAATATTTTCACCACCACGACCAATGATCAAACCCACCATATTGTTGGGTACCCGCATTTCAATTTGATATTCTGAGCCACCCGGACCGTAGTGCGAATCCGATCCACCACCGTTGTTGATCTCTGCCAAACGTTGCAGTTGTTCATTTTTCAAACGCATGGCTTGTTCAGGATTGAACAAAATGGAACGCACTTCCTTCAATGCCTTCTCGACCGCTTCCTCTGAACCTTCAATGTGCACATGCAAATCGTCGTTGTCGTCGGGATGGTTTCCGGTCGACGGCGCACCATCTTTTGACGCACCACGACCTCGAATTAAAATCTTCGCACCCGTGGCATCCTGCATTTGCTTTTGTGTAGCTCCTTTCGGACCGATGAGCAAGCCTATACAGTTGTCACGTTGATCAGTCAAGATGGTCGTTATTACCGCGCAAGCTCCGAACGACATTCAAGCTCAGCTGCAAATCACTCACCCAAAAAGTTGATTTCGGGGTAATCCTTCACGGGAATATACACCTTTTCGAATTTCTTCGCACCCACTATATTGAAATACACGGCGTTAGCATGGGGAATGGTCCCGTGATGGTCATGGGCTTACATCCAGAATGGTCTCCTTCTTCCCATCTCTTTCTCTTTCCTAATTCGCTACCTCCTCCCATAGCGCCTAGAAGAATTTCATCCAAAAGATTTGTTTCATTCCTGATCGGGTCAAGCTTTCCATACGGAGACACTTACCAGACAGCTTGGCCGCGATTTCTCGGGCTCGCGCCAATGCATCAGCAGCAGCGTTCGACATTGTGACAACCAAAAATACGACTTGTTTGACAAGCACGACTCGGTATATCAATCTGCTTGACAGGGATTGAGCCCGAGAGGTGCCAAGGATATTTTTAGCGGACGCCGATCGATACAACAACAAGGCCAACGAGGAGGACCGCCGATCAACCAAAACTACCCAAACTGTACCACCCGATCCCAGCCCAACACAAACCTACCAAAGCAGCTGTGGCTTCATTCAGAGGAAATCCTCAACTATCCATGAAGGGAATTCCTCACCATGTGCAGACTCACTTCGACCACACTCACACCCCACCGTTGGCTTGCGACGCGACCGATCATCACACGGCTCTCTGGCCTCACACACACA